>CM046664.1:114043501-114053501 GCA_025594165.1 Tamias sibiricus
ACCATAACCTTAGTGTGGTAGACCAGCAGAAGATGTACTGTCTTTGTGCCAGCTTGACATTGGCACTGGAGACTGTGTTTGTCTAATTAACCACATCTTCTGATACGCCCCATGTTTCCTCCAGCCTGAGAGAATCATGTTAATGGAAGACTGCTGAAAATGTCTGTCTCTGAGTTCATTCTTCCAGATTGTCACTGGAATGAATTTCTTGACCAGTCTACAATCACTGAATATTGTGTAATATTTATTTAATAAATATGGGTTTGGCATGGAAGCTCTCTAACCAAGGTTTTTATTTATTTTTTTTCTTCTCCCCCTCTGACTTTCCATGTCCAGTCCATCTCTAGGCCTGGCTGTGAAGGTGGACTCTGGAGCCAGAAGGCCTGTGTTTAAATTCTGCCACTACCACTGACAAGCACTGTGACCTTGGGTAAATGACCTAGCTTCTCTGTGCTTTAATTACCTTATCTGTATAAGGGAGAAGATGAGAGTTCCCAATTCAAAGTCTTCTTTTGAGAATTATTTCAGTTATAATATGCCAAGTACTTAAGAGAGCACCCAAAACTGCACTGTCTAGTTGTAACTGATTTACTTATGTAATCTACCCTGTCGTATTTGAACCTATCTACAACATCTTACATCACTGCAAGTTGATAGCCCTCCTGGACTGGTCTCCTTACCTCTAATGCCCCTTGATCTATATCATCCTCCAGGCAATTACTAAGTTAATTCTGTCAATTCTGCATTTGCCCTAGTCTCTCATCCAGAAAACTGACCACATCTGTTGCTGAAAACCTCTCACTGATCTCATTCAAACTGCAGGAAATTATCATGCCTTATTGATTTTCTACACATTCATATTTACATTCTTTTACTGAGCCTTCCAACCATTTGCCCCAGTCTTGAGCCACAACCAACTAGATTCTTAATAACTTTCAATATGCCTTTTCTCATCTCCATAAGTTTGCATATGTAGCATTTGTGAGAACATATATCAGTGGTAACTCCCACTTCAACACAATTCAAAAACTCACTTCTGTAGAACTTTCTCTGATCCTCTCAATCCCTAACCTTTGCCTCAATCATAGTAACACTGAATTACACTTGAATTATTACTTTATATGTCTTCCTAAAGTGATGTTCTTTTGAGTAAAGTCAATATATATTATCTGTCATTGTATTTCAAGCCCCTAAACCATGGTTGAAAGTTAGATAAATGATTATTGAGTGGACGGATTTGCGACTGCATGCTTTCCCTAACAAGTTAATTATACTACCACTGCAAGTTAATCCATTATTTACTTTGGTTAAAGTAAACACTTAAATCTCATAAAGCAAAATTTTAGAGACCCTAAAATTGTATGCTATCAGTTTTATCAAGAATAATTCCTGAGGCAAAGCATAATAAAAGATATGCTTCTCAAAGTGTGGTCTCTGAACCAACAGCATAAGAATTATGTTACAAATGAGAAGTTTTGATCCCCTCTTTGGACACCATTCATCAAAAACTCTAGGGGTTCAGGCCAGAAACCTGTGTTCTAATAGCCCTCAGACTGATTTTGATCAATCTCACGTTTGAGAACCACAGGAATGGAGTAGACTTGGGAGCTGGACTGCCTGGACTCAGTTACTAGCTCTATCTATTAGAGGGCAGGAAAACATTCCTTAACCTCTTCATGTCTCAGCTTCTTCATCTACAAAATAAGAATGATAATAATAGGGGTTTTGTGGTGATTAAATGAGTTAATACACAGAAGATACTTACCACTGTGCTTAGTTAATGCACTAAGTGAGTGACATCTCTCACTCTTACAAGATCACCATCCTTATGAAATTTATTCTCTTGGGGGGCTTTCATATTTCCTCATTCTTTTCATATAATACCCAGAATTTATTTTTATGCTGCTTAATAGAACTACTAATAAGTCTGACGAGAAAAATGGGACTTCCAGTTCATTGAGGGCTATTTTACCTCTTCACACAGGTCCACAATCATATATGAGTTTCTATAATCAGAAGAAAAAATTTATATTTCATTTTAATTTGTTGATTCATGGTCTAATAATACAACTTATGCTTTTTGCCACTTGTCTTTATAGTTTCATAATTTCTCTTCTCTTTAGTAACTTTTTTCTTTATAATAGAAATTGCTCATCAAAATGAGTACCATTAAAAGAGAGGAAGGCATTTTGAAAATTCAAAAATAAAAAAAAATTATCTAGAAGACTTTTCATGATAGAAAATATTTGATAAGGGAAAACAATTTTGAAATATCAGTTTTCTAGAAAATGGGATGCTCTCATATTCTGTCTGCTATTAGATTCTATTCAACTTCTCAACAGTTTCCCAAATATTTAGCAGGATTTCAATCTTTGGATTCATAAATAAATAGGTTTACAGTGGCAAAGTGACAAAGTATACAGCTGCAAAATTTTATAGAGCGGTAACTAGAAGTATTTTTGCCTTCATTCTTATTATAAAATTGAGTTTATATTTATATTTATTTATAATGTTATTCAGTGTAAGAGTTACTACTTTATATTATCTTGAAGGGAAGGAAAATTATGTACATGACACGAACACATGTGTTCACATACACAAGACAGACCTACGTTTAAATTCTTTCAACGTGTAGATGTACAAGCAATTGTCCTAAGACAATCAGCCTTCCCATAAGTGTTTGAATAAAACGTGACTCCTCTAGGATTGAAATATCCTGTGTCTTGATATGCATTTCTCTGTCCATCAGTTCATACATTTCAGTGTCAGGAAACATTAGGTTAGGTAGTTCTCAGTTTTTTTAGAAATCCTTATTCTTTATCACAGAAACTTCACTTTGCTGATGTCTTAGCACATTGTTAAGAATCAGCATTCAGAGTTAAAATGGAATGGTAGGCTGGTAACTCAACTATAGTGTTTAAATTGTTGTGAATGCATTTTAAGTAGGATATGATTGAAAATCAAACCTTAAAAGAGGTAAATAATCCTGGGATTCCTATTGTACCCAGTTAAGAAAGGTTATAGTGAAAATACTCTTTGAATAGCATCTTTAATTTTAGGTATCTCAGATGAAGAAGCAAATTAAAGAAAGTTTCAAAAATTCAAAATAATTAAGAGAAAAGGTGACAGTAACTAATAAAGAGAGTTTGCAGGATCTCACTTGATAGAACATGGTAAAGCAGTGCTTAGAGGTAGGGATGATAATTTACTGATATTTAAAGGATATGAACAATGAGAAAGAATACGATTTTCTAAAAATATTGGTACAGTGGGAATAATTAGGGTATTAAGATGAATTTTTAAGGGAAAAAGTGAAAAGAACCCAAGAAGAAAATTGGACTATAATAAAATTTATAGCTCAGGTCTATGACACTGAAACAACCTGTTTAAGTAGTTGACTAATTCATATGCCAATTGATTTTTATGCTTATAAATACAGAACAGGGAACATAATAGTGTTTTAAATAAATTTTTATGGAGAAAATTAGGGCTAACTTCTGGCATCCTCAAATTCACATTCAGTAAGCATAGAAATAAAATTTAAATATCTTGTTTACGAACACTAAGTTGCTATTTCAAAACACCTAATAATTATAATCTTAGACTATTATTCTATATTAATATGTCAGCATTAAAATAACATGAAATTAAAGTATTCTCTGCCTCGTCAGGGAATTCCTATTGCCAGTAGAAGGAATGTCTAGAGTAATCCATTGAAGGACACTCTTTGGTGTATCTCTTAAGAGATGCAGCAGACTTTATGAAAAATGTTGGCTTAGAAGTTTCATATACAGCTGCTGCATTCCAGAGACAATGTGGATGAAGATAAAAGAGAACTGAATGCAGATTCTGAAAATTTGGATTCTGGTATTGGTTTGCTCACCTTGCAGCTGGGCAGACAGAAGTGGGCCATCTTACGTCAGGTTTAACTTCCTGTACACGTACTGGGAATAACAACACCTGCTCCACCTGTCTTCAAGAAATATATGAACTAGTTGACTATGATGATGTACAAACATGCCTAATAAGATAAAGCTCTAAATCAGTAGATTATACTAAACTAAGTTTTTGTTAAAGATCTTCATTTTGAGTAAAATTTATCAAGAACTAACTTTTATAATTTGTTCAAATTCTTTGATTCCTTCAAGTAGAAAAATGAGATCCTTTTGCATTAGGATTAAGATGAAACTATTTGTCATATGTATTACAAAAATTAATTTCACAGTATTAAATTCTATAATTTTAGTAGTTAACTTATAAATTATGATTTGAATATTTAGAATGTTTAAATCCCTGTTTTATGTATCTCCTGCTACATAACAAGTTCGTCTAAAATAATGTTTTATCATATCTCATGATGGTCTAGATCACAAATTTTGACAGGTTTCAGTTGAGCAGTTACACTTTACTGGCATCAGCTGAGGTCACTGGGTATTCTCCCAATGGCTAGTTTGGCCTAAAAGCCCCACATGACCTTACTTGCCTCCCTAGGACCTGGACAAGGATTTCTGTAGGGCTAAATTAAGCAGGTCCATGTCCATGTGGTCACATTGCTTCTCCACATAGCCTCTATGGCACAGACTTGTTATAGGAAGCTGGGCTTCTTACCTGGTAGCTCAGAGTTCCAGGAAAACAAGATGGAACTGCCGGTTCTTTAGAAAGTGAACGCTGGAAATGGCATAGCATTATTTCCATTGATCAAAACAGGCCAGATTCAAGGCGAGACAAAGTGCACTTGACAAGTCTCTATATTAGGTTTACCAAAGATCATATGGCCACCTTTAACTGCCAAAGAGCATTTTTAAGGATAACTAAAATATATACAAAATTAAAATCTTGACTGAATTTTTTTCAGATAAACTAAGAAAAAATGTAGTTTTAGTTATATATTTCCATTGTCTAGTCACATCAGCATAGTTACAAGTCATTTTTGTAGACGTAATTAAAACAGTTCTATGTCTCACTATGTACCTTGATGTAGAATAATGTTTATCAGAACAATATTGGAAGAACAGTTAAATTTGTTTGGAATAGTCAGACAGAGGATCAAGCAATGAGATCAGTGATAAACTGTCAAGTCACTAAAAAGAACTCATCTGTTCTGACTACTTAGCTGGATCTACAAATCTTTATATTATTAATAGATCTAGATATGATAATATTTTAAGTAAACATATACATTACTTGTAAGAAATTTAAATTATTTAAATTAGAATATCAATTAACAATAGTATATTTAGTATATTAATGAACAATTTTACATTTTATTCAAGTGTGAAGGGATTTTCTGACAATAATTTAGCATATGTGCTTTAATGAAGGCTTTCATATCATGGATCTTAATCACTAAATTATTAACTAACATTATCTTGAATTGTATGCAAAGGAAAGTATTATGCTTGCTTTTTATTAAGAAGAACACTTTAGAAAAAATTCAGTTAACACAAGGGTTGGCATTTTTGTAATAGGCCGAGAGAGTCAGCTTTCAGTTAGTTAGAGTTCGTTTGCCAAGAGTTCTGTATTATCTGGCACTTTCTAACATCTATAATACCATGACTTAACTTTTTACTGATCGATCCAAAACACTAAGTATACTGAAATAACACCTGTTTTCAAAGAAAGGTCAATAATGCATTGTATTATTACTAAATTTATATTTTCTCATTACTTTTCTAAAGTATAAAAATCTATAAAGTTTTCATGTTAATTCATATAAGATACTTACATATATGTATACACCCACTCATACAAGTTATTTATTTGGAGGGACAATGTGAAATTGAAATTCACAGCTTCACAGCTTTGGCTTCTTCCTGTCCCTTTCTTTAGTTTTTTTTTTTTTTTTTAATCTTCTACTTTTGTAATAGTAGTCTAATTTATACTTTAGAAACTTTATTATGGTAACAATTTTGAACAGGAGTCAGGAACTTCACAGCCCACCTGAGAAATCCATGTGTTGTTTTTTTTTTTTTTTTTTCTGTAAATAAAGTTTTTTATTGGCACTACACCTGTCCTTTCATGTAACTATTTTCCTGCTACAGGAGGAGTTGAGTGGCTGTGACAGAGACTATATGTAAACCAAGTGTAAAACATTCACTATCTATTTAGAGAGAGTAAATAGGTAGCAAATATTCAGAGGAAAAAATTGCTAACACCTGATTTAGAGAATTGATTGAATGGGTTTGAAGTTGGAGAAGGAAAGGGCAATTAAGAAGGGAGCAATAGTGATGGATTGTACTATATTTGTAGCAGTGAGAATGCAGAAAAAAATAAGACATCCCAAGGATGTTTATAATACAGGATAGTAAGACTTTGTGATTGATTAATGAGCAATAAAGGAGAGTCTAGACTGACTTCTGGGTTCTTAGCTCCTGTCCTTTGTTAGGCTGTGGTGAAGTGGAGGGAAATGATGTCTGCTTTACACACGTGCCCTGGGAGCACATCCAGATGAGAACATCTCTTAGGACTGGATTTCAGGAGAGAGGTTTAGGACAGTAGCTAGTAACTGAAGATGATTTTGTTTTGGTCAGTGAATGGGAACTATGGAAAGATGAGAGAAGACCAAAGATGTGGTGCTGAGACCTAACAACAGAAATAATATATGCAGAAGAAATAAGCTGGTAGAAAGAAGATGGAGATAGGACTAAGATGAGGAGTTTAACAATCATGCTGTATTAAAAATATATTTTTTAATTTAAATTGTGTATTCTTTTATAGACAATGACTTGATATTTTCAAGTGTTGCCATATAGCTAGCACACGTAGCAATTTATACATAGAAATGAATTAAATTAAACATGGCATACAGTATCATTTGGCTCCTTTTGAAAGTTGGACACACAGTCGATATTAAAATAAAAAACAAGAAAAACCTTTAGCATTTTGAATCATGTAGCTGTTGGAGAGGTTTTATAGAATATCCATTTAATGGTGGTGTTTAGGAAATGAACTAGCAATTGTATTACATCAGAGATCTACAAGGCATAATTATTTCCAGAAAAGTAAAACTGTGATTATGTTCATGTTACCTAAAAATCCATGGGATAAAAGCTGTGTTCCTATATGATTCATTTATGATTGTAAACTCTAAAGCTTGTCACTAACTCATCCACTTTAGTTTAAACTAATTGTTAATAACATAAGACTTTATCAGAGACATGTAAAAGTGTCTTTAGCACATGAATCTGTTATGAAATGTGTCGCCTTTTATTTCAAACCAAATTTTATAATTATTATTTCAGAACTTCAGAAGTTCAGTTTTTGAAACATTTAATTATTGCCCTGTTTTATATGTAAAGTAAAAATACCTGTATATGTAAATCATATTAATAGTGGTGATTTATGAAAAGTTAAAGTGCACAAAGTCGGGAAGATATAAATAATTTTATTTAACCAGTAAGATAGTAATATAATCAAGGTTAACACGGCATATTCCTCTGCCACTAGTATAATTATATATAAGCAAATGTAAGATTTTGATGAATTAAAATCATCATTTAGACACATTATAAATCTGCATATAGTGTTATATAAACTGCAACTAAGATTAAAATAAACCAATCTATTTAATTGTGTGACATTATTTTTTTAACTTCACAAATTTGAAAACATGATAGAACTATAGCAGTTTAGAGGAGCTTAATGGTTATTTTCTATTTATTATACATTATAAATAAATTCATGGTTATTGAAAGTACCATTACAGAGGATAAAATTTGAGAGTCTTTCTCTAAAAACGACTTTTTGCTAACTCTGTTATAGATGATAACTACCCCATTTTGACATTATGTTGTCAGATAAGTTACCTTTATAAACTGGGGTAAAAAGATTATATGAAGAATAGGATATTTAATTTTTTTTCAGGAACAAGCTTTTCTATAGTTATTTCATTTTCTGGTTTTCAGAAGACTTGCATTAAATGAGAACCCTCAGTCGGTAGCTCCTGCATTTGCCTGTTTCTGGTGTTAATTATCTTTTGTTTGCCCTTGATAATCCTGAGGTTGGTATGCAGATGATATGAAGCCTGCAGAATCATCTCAAAGTGTAAAAAACAATGGCATTGTCAATTCTGCATCACAACACTTTATAAATTATGAATGTTATCCACATTAAGGAGAGTGGTAGACTTTTAAAATTACTTCCATGAATAGATTAAATTACAAGTATTATTACATTTCATTTTATTAAGTGCATCTTAGTAGTTATTAGAGCAAATGAACATGTTCTCTCAATTACATAATAACATTAGAACTAAAAATTATGCATCAACACTCCCAGATGCATAATGGAGCATTGTATATTAATCACTCTAAACAATATTTTTGAGTTTATATAAAGGCAATTATTACCTATTGAACAATAACATTGTTTTATTGGTTTGTTAAAATTCAGTCTAAGAACTACTTCTTTTATAAAATGCTCTAGGTATTTTCATTTTTTTTTTCATAGAAACATAATATATACAAGTAGTCTGATTTACTTATGTTTGAGAATGTGCATCTTACTATAAAATAAGATTATATACAAAACCAGGAAGTCATTCATATATGATATCTGGAATTAGCTTTTCATATTATATGAAAACCAATTAAAAAACAGATTACTAAAAGTTTTGTTTACCCAAATTGACAGCTATAGTTCAATATTATAATAATTACTAATACATATTCATGTTAGCGTTACTAGACTTGGAATAAAGAGTTACAAATTGTAAATATGATTACAATCTGTCCAGATTTATAGGATCCATTTTAAAGGTTTGTTTTATGTGTGTGTGTGTGTGTGTGTGTGTGTGTGTGTGTGTGTGTGAGTGTAGGTGACTCTTAAAATCAGTTACCAATCAAAATGCTTCCATGTATCATATTTAATACTCTATGCTCATTTAATCCTGTTTATTTTGTTTTAATTAATGGTTTGATGGTGATTGTTATATATTACAATAGAACCTTATTTTAATGTTAGAAATTAAAACTTTTTCTTATATCTCAAACTCTTCTGCTTTAGTACTAGAATCTCATTTATGTAAGTAAAGCTATTGATTTTATTTATAACTGATACGCTTTGCATGAGTGCACAGGTACCATCAATGTCTTTAAGTCTGGTGGAAGATAGCAAGTGAGTTATTAATTTAGCAAAATAAGTAGAAGTTACTTTATATTTTTGAACAATTGGGCATGAATGTTGACAATGTGGTCACAGCAACTTCATTGACAAAAATTTTTTAAAATAGTCAAATGAGCCAGTTTTTTGCAATAACTTTACTATATGGTCAGCTTTTTGATTAAGCAAACACTCATAATAAAGTGAAAATTATTATCTAAAAATTTAAAAATAATTATCAATTGAATAATTATGAGTTTATTAAAATTAAATTCAAGATTTATAAAGAAAAAATATAACTATAGATACATTCCTTGTTGCACTTTAAAAATTAAAATGAATTTCTTAATCATTCTTTTTCTAAATAAATGCCGCTTTATGTACAAAATTTTCTGGTACAGTCTATAGAAGGAAAAAAATATATGCAATATTTCAAATCAAGAAATATTCTGAGAAGACATTGACAAAGTAGAAAGTAATTTTTATTAATGCTAAAAGGAACATAAGTTGACATGACTCATTTAACCATGTACTTTAGTGAATAACAAATATCATCTCCAAGATACTTTTTAGAATATTCTTTTTTTTTATTTACCTGAAAATGGTATACATGATTTATATGGCATACAACACAGCATAACTATATTTTTCTTAGTCTGCTTCCAATTATTTTTTTGTTTCCTTCTTGGTTGCAAAGAAATTTCAGATGTGAAAGTGTTAATAAGTGCGTTTAAAAATTACTCTTATTTAAAAAGAAAAAAATCATATTACTTCTTAATCTTTCCAATTCTGTTCTCATAAGATGAACTTAGATCTGTTTCTTTAATACTGAATCCTTTTGTGGAGACCTGATTTTTTTACTAATGAATTTAAAAAATGACATCAAGTTCCTAGGTAAGTA
>CM046664.1:114058501-114196001 GCA_025594165.1 Tamias sibiricus
CACTTTTGACTTAAATAGGAGAGATTTTTTTGAAACTCCTTTAGTGAACTGGATAGTTACACATCAACCCCCTTCCTCCTCTTCCCCAAACCCCCATGCCACAGGAAGTGGCAATTAACATGACGACTGAGATATGCTTAATATATTAGCAGTCCAGTTTAATTCATTAAATATGAATTTGGCTTTAAAATATGTATGAGACATAAAGATGTCCAATTAGCCTACTAGTTAGTGATAGAATAAGAAAAGTAAATAATAGGTGCCAAAGAATGGTAAAAATAAAGTTTCAAAGGAGTTCAAAGGAGGAAGAAATACATTAATCAACTTATAGATACAAATGAAACGTTTATTGAGCACTTGTTGTGTGCCTGCCATCTATGACGTTATTCCTGACCTCAAATAGCTCCAGTTAGTGGTAGAAACATATGTGTAAATATATAATTACAGTGTAAGTAATCAGTGGTATCATAAAGCATGAACTGAGTGTTCAGGGCACTTAAGAGGGCAGGAGAATGGAGCCCTGAGGGTCTGGGGAGATCCAGAAAAATCCTGACCATGGGGATGAGAGTTCAGAAGGAACTTGAAGGTTCCAGCAGAAGTGACAACATTAGGCAAAGGCACACAAGAGTGGATGGTCGTGGCATGCCTGGGGACAAGAGAACACTTATTGTGTCTACAACAGAGCCATAGGGACCACACATAGTTCATGGAGAACTGGGAATTGCCAGCATGAAATCACACCACCTTTAATGTCACGTACTTCTGAAATATACTTAAGGCATAATCCTATTTATGGAAAGGAAGAAAGATAAAAATGACACATGTATTAATTAGGAATTAATTAGTGCTGCAAGAAACTGAATAACTGACCAAAAGTTTAAACACAGAAGAGTGTGTGGAGGAAGGTGGCAGCTGTCCAGTCTTTCAATAATTATTTTATTCACAACATGCCTACTATGCACTTAGGAATTACATCCAAGTTCAAGTGACCAAGAAGTTGGAAGGGTGAAGCATTTCCTCCTTAGAAAACTTAATCTTTTTATTTAAAAAGAAGCTTTCCTAAACAGACTTTCACTTAGCCTTGCATTAACCAGAACTGGGTCACATGTGTACCTCTAATTGCAAGGGAGACTAGAAAACCAAGAACTTAACTTTCTGCATCTTAGGAGGACATAGGAGCAGGGATTTGTTAATGAAGGCTAAGCAAGCCATGCTTCAGCATCTGCCATCAGGTGTTAGGATGCACAATGCAGCTACCAGGATGCATATGCAAGGTCACATTTGCTGCATTTCTTCCAGAGGGATTCCAGGCTCCACTGACTGTTTCCCAGATCCAACTTCTGGGAGTTTCAAATAGCAGGCGTTGCCTATTTGTTCTGCTACTTTCCAGAAATATTTTCCTCATCTCCGTACCATTCTATGTGCTTTTCTCAAATAAACAAGACCATAACAAAATCACTTATTCAGCAGTCAGGAACCATTGGTTGTTATGCTTCATCTTTATCAGAGATAGAACAATAGCCAGCCAGCCCTGTGGCCCCAGTTCCACCACCCTTTTCCTTTCTAGCCCTTCATTGAAAGGCACCAAGGCAAAGGTTAATTTAATAATGTGTTATGCCCTTTTACATGTCCTTTTGAGTTAATATAATTCCTTAGAAAACTAATTGTTAGTCGCACTGGCTGAAGAGTTCTGATTTTTCTACTTTATGGCTTCCGACTGCATTTCTGTTGCTTTCTGATCTATGTTGGGATGAATTGGGCTGCTTTAGGTTACATAACTCTTTACTAGAATAGAAGAAATGAGGCACATCTTCTCAAAGTGAGTTAGGTATGATGTTTTTATGGGAACTGAAAAGAAAGTGGTCAGTAAAACAGTAGAAGTGAGAGTTACTTACCTTGAAAGTTGAAAAAGTTTTAGGTCTTTCTTTTATTCATCAAAAATCATCATGAATTAAAAACTGGAGAAGGGTTAACATCCACCTCAAATTGCCTTACACATGTGATAAAAGATGTTCAGAAACTTTACAGATAATATTCCACATGGATTTATGAGTACACAATCCTTTATTCAGAATCAGATGTATATTAGAGGGGATAGCTTTTCTTTCCAATAATATAGAGGAACTACTGTACATCTACCATAAATACCACTGCATAAGGGCTAGAACAGCATGATGTAATAAAGCACATTCTATTGTTTAGAGAAACTGAGGGGTATTCACACTGCATGGGATAAATTAGGAACTTAAACTCATATCAATCAGGTCATGTTTGGAGTCAAACTAATTAAAAAACAGAAAAAAAATAAAGTTTTCAGAGTTTTTTTTCACCTTAGAATTGTGATAAAATATGGTAGACCTGTACATATATGTATAATATATCATTATGTCATTTGTAAGTGGAAGAAAACATTTATATTATTGTTATTATTATTTGGTACTGGGGCACTCAACCACTAAGCCACATCCCCAGCCCTGTTTTGCATTTTATTTAGAGACAGGGTCTCACTGAGTTGCTTAGCTCCTTGCCATTGCTGAGGCTGACTTTGAACTCACAATCCTCCTATCTCAGCCTCCTGAGCCTCTGGGATTACAGGCGTGCGCCACTGTGCCTGGCTAACTTATTAAATATGTAAACAATGATTTTTTTTTTTTCTTCTGATGAACACTAGGATGTAAACTAGTTTTTAGATTGAGTTTTATTGTGTTTACGGTATTTGTAGAGAAGTCCTACTCTTTAGTCATGCATTTATTTATATTTCACCTTGATAAATGGTGGTTTTGGAATAGTTTGTAGTAATACAGCTAAAGGGTAAAACCAAAAAATAGCCCAGGAAATTGAAGCAGAGGGAAAAAAAGTAAGATTTCAGTAAAGCTGTGAGCTAGACAAGGATATAGAAATGGATTTCTTTGGCTTCTACACTTACTAGAGGTTGGTGATAAATGTAGCTCAGAGCTTCCCAGAGGCCAATGCAAAGAAAAGAATGTGATGAGCTCTGAGTTTCCTAGTGTCCATAAAATAAATGTATAGTGATCTCTGATGAGCAGCACGGTATTTTGTGAATCTGAGTCTAAGAGCTACCATTTTATTGAGTTCCAAAAATCTCTCCACCAGCATGGAAGTGAATCCTTTTTGGCTGTTTACAACATCCTTGAATGTTGGCTTGTGGTATAATAAATACCATATTCATCCAAGAGTTAAACAAGGAGGTTGCGGTACACGGACCTCTTACTGGTAAAATGTGGATGAGCAGAATTGAATCCTTCAATTAGGTGCAACCATGTTTCTCATGGTTATGCTTTCAGTAAAGATTCAAACTTAATTTTCCTGCTGTTCTCCAGTAAAAAGTTGTAGCCTAGTATGAAGAATTCCACCGATGAGGAAAATTTATATTCTAATATAAACTGAGATGGACAACCTACAGTCTGACTCTGGTTTATCACTCAAAGCAGAGAGTTGCATCTGACGTTAATAATTGACGGACTTGAGGACACCACAAAATATTGTGGGGTATTTGTTACACATATCACAATTTATGAGGATGGGAACTCTTGGAGTTTGCAGCAAGCATTTATGACCTCATATGGCTGCTCTCCTGTATCTGCCAGTCTCCTCCCCTCCTCCAGCATACATGGTAATTTTAGAGTGAAGTTGGATGGACAGATAGCGACTCCTTCGGCCTTGAGCCAAGAGTTGATTTTCTCCCACGACACAGATAATTCTTATAATTCCTCTCAGACTCATTTCATGCCAATGATTCAATTTACTCCCTGTTTCTCACTGAGTCATTATCTGTATCTTTTATTTGTGTTCAGCAGGGTAACATCAATAATTTCAACTGATTTCTGTGCCCCAAATATTCCAGTCTTTGAAGTAAAAGCTGGAAAACCACCCCAGATATATGCTCGTTAATAACACTATTACCTTGATTTATTATTATACTAGAGCATGGTATTTTAGATAGTATTAGTTTAAATAGCCGGCGATCAAGTTCAACACAATGCTACATTTCTATGAGTCACATGTGCAAAGGTGGTGTCCTTTCCAAGTCTTTTTCTCTGGTAACTTAGCAGGTCATGAAACACTACAGGGCCCTTCCTTCTCTACATCTTCTCTCCTTAAAGACTATCTCTGTCATTTTACTTATGAATTGAGTTTATAACTTTGGTTGATAACTGATGGTGTATCTGTCAAAGCAACATTTTTTCCCTAACTGCATTGAGAATCTTGAGAATCAAAGTAAAATATTATCATGAAACTTCCTTAGAAACTTGTATTTGAGTTTAACAAAGAGAAAATGATTCTATTTTGACTATACTGAAATTATTGATCAAGGAGGGGAAGAGGTTCTTAGAGGTTCTTCTTTAATGGAAAATCTACTTTTTGACTTTCTAATTTTTTTCTCTTGTAAGAATAGACATAAAGAAATCTTGGTTGATACAAGCTGATTGGGGACACAGAATTGTTAAGTTTTTCACACTTGTTGATATCATCAGTTTACTTTTTACACTTTCCATATAGTTTCTTTAACTTAAAGTCTACAATAAGCTCAGGATGTTAAATAGTCTCCTTTCATCAACTTCATGCTGTTCCCAATCAGTGCTTTCTAGGTATTTATTTTTCTCTTTCCCAAATCTTTTACATTGTTATATATTTTCATGCTCTCTTTGCAACCTATGTGTGTCTTGTAATTAATTACGAATGTAGTTAATTAACTTATTTAGGCTCTGTCCTCCTGCAGGATTATAAATCCCATGTCTCCTTCCCTGTAGTCCCCAGGTCCTAGAAAAGAGCCTTAATCAAAGGTGCTCCCTATCCATTTATGAGGAGGGCAAGCCTCTGAGAGTAGATGAAGCAGAACAACACACTTTCCATAGGGAGCTTTTGAAAAACATTTTGATTTTAGATAAATCTCAGATCTCTTCTGCTTTGCTTTCCTTTTTAAGATTTTTTAAAAAATATTTATTTATTTACTTTAGTTGTACACAATGCAATGCATTTATGTTTACATGGTGATGAGGATGGAACCCTGGCCGTGCAAGTGTGAGGCGAACGCTCTGCCGCTGAGCCACAACCCCCGCCCCTAAGATTTTTATATATTTTTTAAGCCTCTGTACTTTGAGGGTAATTTACTCCCATGTTTCTATTAACCTACACTCAATTATCCAGGATAGTTTGGAAAGCTTATTTTTGTCCAAGAAACTTGATAGATGAATCTCTCTCTCTCTCTCTCTCTCTCTCTCTCTCTCTCTCTTTAGAGTGACACTTATTTTTCTTTTTCTTTTGAAAATATTTGAGATTAGGAATTTGTTTTTGTTCTCTGGAAGCTGAGCTCACACCTGAATTTCACCCAGTTTTTAATAATTGTTCAAAAATTCTTGGTGTAAAGACATAGTATGTTTCCTTTCTTTCTCATCATAAGGGTCAGGTGACACTCCTAGAACTACAGACAAGTTAACAAGAGAAGAGAGTAACACATTTATTTAATCAGAGTTTTACATGACACGGTAGCCTTCAAAAGTAAAGACCCAAAGGCCAAGGAAAATTGTTTTGTGCTTGAATTTGATAAAGACTTGACAGCTGTGTAGAAATGTAGCTGGACAGAGAGGGTGTGGCCTGGTGGTAATATACTGAGAGGGGAACCCAGCAAGACAGATTTGATTCCTTTTGGTGTTTCTTTGGGGCATTCCATCCTCCTAGGCATTAAGCAAGATCCTCTCAGAAGGAGAGTTGTGGGGCACTGTCAGATAAAGTAAGTCGGAAAATTTCTCTGTGGCCAGTTTACACAGAAAGTTTGGGGACAATTAGAGTAATAATTTTAGGTTTTATGGATGACTTTGGGGGTGAAAAGTTCTGCTTTTCAAGATCTTCCCTGGGAAAGATGAATTCTAGTTTCAACAGCTTATGTTGGTGGGTAGGGGGAATGGGAACAGAAGAAAGGACAGAAGAAGAACAGAAAGATCTTGTTTCTGATCCCTTTTCCTTCTGTTTAAAGGGTGCAGCCTGCTATGGCTCCATACTTTGGGGTATCATGTTCTGAGCCTCACCATCAGCATCCAAGGTGGGAATTGGTGGGAAAAGTACTCCAGGTGTTTAAAAATTGCAGAAATTTAAGGGGACTAACATGTTTTTTAATCTGCTTTTATTGAGGTTACTAAGCTTTCAGTTTATATGAATGTGTATAGACTTTGGTTGAAATTTATAATTTTAAATAAAAAAGCAGTACTGTTATCTACTAATCTCTTGTAAATTTTGCTTACTTTTCTCTCATAGATGGAAGCACAGTATATATATCCATCCAAACTTTTTCTTATAACTACTATGAAATCTACATAAAACATTCTTCTTGCCAAGTAATAGCATATCTGTCATGCAAACAGCCTCTGTGGTAGCACAAAAGTCCACCAATATCTCCCTTTCTTTCTTGCTAACAGCAATGGTTAATTTTTACCTGAACCACAGTGAAGATGGAACCACTCAGCCTCCCCAGTGATAGAGATGATATGTTTTGACCAATAGGACAAATTGAAAATGCTGTTTATAATTTCCAGGAATTCTTGCTAAAGGGAAGAGTCTCGCCCATTTTGCTGTTTTTTTGGTTTTTTTTTTTTTCCCCCTGGTTTTTCTGCTGGCTAGAATAGCCTGATGCAGTGGGCT
This sequence comes from Tamias sibiricus, assembly GCA_025594165.1. NCBI lineage: Eukaryota > Metazoa > Chordata > Mammalia > Rodentia > Sciuridae > Tamias > Tamias sibiricus. Next base: position 114,065,159 of record CM046664.1, read on the forward strand.
GGAGCTGAGTAGCCCCATGGTGAGGTGAGGAAGCAGAAGCAATAAGCTGAAAATGACAGTAACTGTAAGGAATCTGGGCCCCTGAGTATTTCATAAGCCTGCCCTGCACACTCTGCATTACCTACCCAGGGACTTAATTTCAGAAAGAAGCAAATTGCTCTTATTTTCTGTTGTTGTGTTAAATTTCTTTCTTTTTTGGGGGGGGGCCCAGAGTTGGGGGGCCAGAGTACTAGGGATTGAAACCAGAGGTGCCTAACCACTGAGCCACATCTCCATCCCTTTACATGTTTTATTTTGAGACAGGGTCTTTCTAAGTTGCTTAGGACCTCACTAAGTTGCTGAGTCTGGCTTTGAACTTGCTATACTCCTGCCTCAAACTCTGAAGCAGCTGGCATTACTGATGTGAGCCACAACATCCAGCAATTGTATTAAATTTCTTGACCTGATAGACAACTAGTCAAAAAACAACCCAACAAACAAAGTTAATCCTAGGAAAATATTTTAAAAGGAAAAATGTAATTAAAAATGACAGCAAAATATTGTCTATTACCTGATACTCTGGTAAAAATAAAGGGTACTAGAACTTTTGGGGAAATTAGCTATGGTTTTCATCACTTTTTCTTTAGCATCATTCCTTATCTGTATCAATAAGGAAGTGTTTAACTGTGCACATCAGGCTTCTTCTGTCCTTCAAATAAAAGAAAAAAAAAAAAAAAAAACCCACTTTATTATTGAAGTATCAAGATCTAACAGTCACACTAAACTTTATTTATTCTGATTTGTTTTGCATTTTTATTGTATACATTTTCATCCTTAATTGTTTTCCATTTTCATTCTTATTAACCTTTAGTCACCTTATGTGGGGGGAGATCAGGAAATAAATATTTTGATGATGACCTGATGTATCAAATTAAATGAGGAGACTCCCTCTTTCATTTAGAGTACCTTCCTTATGGCCAAGAGGCAGGAGGTAAAGGAAGGATTCCTGAAGGACAAGCAACACCTTTCATTATCTAGTGGAATATATTTTAGGGCAACTGAGTAAAATGTGCGTGCAGTAAATGCTGAACTTTAATTGTAAATTAAATTCGTTCTGTTTGAATGCAAAAAAACAAAACAAAACAAAACAAAAATCTTCTTCTCTAATCAAGTTGCAGAAAGAAAAAAAATAGGTGTCCTATGCACAGGATACCTCATCATCACCCAGTGGGTATCTGGAAGGAGAAGAGACTCCAGTAATATGTACAAAGACTGTCTTCCATTTTACCTATGTTCAAATAACTTCAACAATTAATATAGGATGATATTTCTGCAATTATCTTCCTCATGTGTCTATCATGAAATGAGATTATTTTTACATAGGCAAATTTGGGGACAACATAGAGGTCATAATGCACATTGTCATTTGGTCTGGATGTGAACATTTTCTCCCAGGCAGGGATTTATGCACCAGATGAAATAACTAAGTAAATCTCTGACATGTCTCTCTTCCTGCCTACAACTTCCCCCACATTTTCCTAAAGTTTGTAAAAAGATGATCTGTCCTTGCAGGGGGCAGTGTTCTGTGAGTCCTTTCTGATTGCAGAGCTGCTGCTGAGCACTAATGCTTTTGTCATTACTTCTTAGTTTCTAAGCCTGCAAAATGGGCTTAAAAATGAAAGGATGTAAAATCCAATGCATTATGCTAATCTCATCATTTCAAAATAACACATATCAAAAGGGGCAATATATAGTAATCCATATCTCAACCAGAATAAATAAGACACACTACTCTTCAGATGCATAAGAAATGGCAGACTCTGTGCCATAACTAACAGTGGGGCGTCCAGGCGATCCACACACGTTTTCAGATCTGTGAATAATTGCCTGATTTTTACCAAGTGCACACTCAGTTTCAAGAAATACCTTCTTTTTCCCACTGAGGAACATCAGACTACTGCACTAAACACTCCAAGGCAGACCTTTTGTGCCAACACACATGTCTTATGTTTGAAACTTGTTTTATAGTGAAGGTCTTTGGAATTGTCCTTTATTTGCATAGGCTTGAATCACCTGTTTCCACTAAATTAAAACAATAAAACTTTGAGGTATAAGAATTCCATCTACATTAACATACATATATGCATATGCTGCCTATTATCTTGTTTGATGAATTTTAATTATGCATAGCAGTCGATTCGTTATACCATATTTGTACATGTGTATAACTTAATTTGATCACACTGATTCCCCAGTACCTTCTCTTTCCCTGCTCCTGATCTACTTGCTTTACTCTACTATTACTATTAAATCATTTTTTTTCAAATTTATTTTTTATTCTAAGTTGTTAGAAATGACAGCAGAATGTATTACGTTTCATATTATACTCGTAGAGCACATTTTATATATCTCTGGTTGTATGCAAAGTATATTGACACCATTTGTGACTTCATACATGCACTTAGGGTAATGATATGCATCCCATTCTACCATCTTTTTTTTTCTTCACCCTTTTGCCCCCTTCCATCCACTCCCTCCCCATTGGCCAATCTAGTGTTCCTCTAATCCTCCTATGCTCCCCATCCCAACCCCACTGTGAATGGGCCTCCTTATATCAGAAAAAACATTTGGCATTTGGCTTTTGCGGATTGGCTAGCTTCACTTAGCATTATATTCTCTAACTCCATCCATTTTCCTGAAAATGCCATGATTTTATTCTCTCTTATTAGTGAGTAATATTCCATTGTGTATATATACCACATTTTCTTTATCCATTCATCTACTGAAGGGCATCTAGGTTGGTTCCACAGTTTAGCTATTGTGAATTGTGCTGCTATAAACATTTATGTGGCTATGTCCCTGTAGTATGCTCTTTTCAGGTCTTTTGGGTAAAGACCAAGGAGTGGGATAGCTGGGTCATAAGGTGGTTCCATTCCAAGTTTTCTAAGGAATGTCCATACTGCTTTCCACATTGGCTGCACCATTTTGCAGTCCCACCAACAGTGTATGAGCGTGCCTTTTTTCTCCACATCCTCGCCAACATTTATTGTTGTTTGTGTTCTTAATAGCTGTCATTCTGACTGATGTGAGATGAAATCTTAGAGTGGTTTTGATTTGCATTTCTCTAATTGCCAGAGATGTTGAACATTTTTAAAAGTGTTTGTTGATTGATTGTATATCTTCTTCTGAGAAGTGTCTGTTCAATTCCTTGACCCATTTATTTATTGGGTTATTTGTTATTTCGGTGTTAAGATTTTTGAGTTCTTTATATATTCTAGAGATTAGTGCTCTATCTGACGTGCGTGTGGTAAAGATTTGTTCCCAATTAGTAGGCTCTCTATTCACCTCACTGATTGTTTCTTTTGCTGAGAAGAAGCTTTGTAATTTGAATCTATCCCATTTATTGATTCTTGATATTAATTCTTGTGCTACAGGAGTCTTATTATGGAACTTGGGGCCTAATCCAACATGTTGAAGATTAGAGCTTAATTTTTCTTCTATTAGGTATAGTGTCTCTGGTCTAATACCTAGATCCTTGATCCACTTTGAGTTGAATTTTGTGCATGGTGAGAGATAGAGGTTTAATTTCATTTTTATGGCATATGGATTTCCAGTTTTCCCAGCACCATTTGTTGAAGAGGCTATCTTTTCTCCAATGTACATTTTTGGTGCCTTTGTCTAATATAAGATAACTGAAATAATGAAGCCACTGAGGTCTCATAATTAGATAAGTTACTAAGGCCTAAAATTAGAAGTGCTTCAGCTAAGGTTGGTACTGTCGTTTGGATATCGAATGTCCCCCAAAGGCTCATGGATTGAAGCCTTGGTCCTCAATGCAGCAATGTTCAGATGTGAGGTTCCAGGGAAGTAATAAGATCTTGAGGACTCTGCCCTCCTCAATGAATTAATCCACCGAGGGACTTAAAGCTAAGTGGACTATTGGGAGGTGGTAGAAACTGGAAGCAGTAGGGTATGATTAGAGGAAGTAGGTCACTGGGGCTGTGACCTGAAAGAGTATTTCTTGTTGCAGGACTCTCTCTATATATTTCTCTCTCTGTCTCTTTCTCTCTCTCTTCACTTTCTGCTTGCTAGAAACTGAGCAGTTTTCTTCTGACATGTCCTTTCTGTCATGATGTTCTTTCAGCCTTTCCTTAAACAGAAAGAAATGAAATCAGCTGACCATGGACTGTAACCTCTGATAGATCTTTTCTCCTCTAAATTGACTTCCTCATTTATTTTGGTCATGGTGAACAAAAGCTGACTAACACAAATGGGAAAGCTATGAAAAGCTTGTTGTTTATCAATTGTGTTTCTATCTTCTTTGAGTCTTGGTAGGCATAAATGCCTATATCTCAAAATTGCATTGGGCAAAATATTATCTAATATTCTCTCTTTTAAAGAAGAATCTGGGCATATGTTCTTGGGAGAAATTCAACTTGAAAATATGCTCCCTTAGTCTATCAGAATATTGAAGTTATTTAATAAATATTTGTTGATTTCAATATATATACAGCAATACTGGGATTAATAAATCAAACTAACAATAAATGTTAGGGATTTTTTTTTGTGTGTGGTAAAGGGTGCTTTACCACTGAGTCACATCTCCAGTCCTTTTTCTTACTTTTTATTTTAAGATAGGTTATTGCTAAGTTGTGGAGAGTCTTGCTAAAATGCTGAGGGTGACCTTGAACCTGTGATCCTCTGCTTCAGCCTCCTGAGTTGCTAGGACTGCAGGTGGGCACCACCAAACCCAGCAAGTGTTGGGAATTTTTATAAGCTATTTTTGTTGTTGTTGTTGTTGTTGTTAAGGAAAAGTTCACACTATTTAATTTAAAATACTAGTGAGGCTTTTATCTTCCAAATTTGTTGTTCTTCAAAATGACCCTTTAGATTAGGATATTAAAACATCACTGCCAATGAATACAAGTATAAGAATTTGATAGGTGGTGTTTTAAAACTTTTCAGGGCTGATTTTAAGATTAAGAGAAGCAAAGAACTCTCCCTAATACCAATGATTAAAATCCCATGGATATAAAATAAGGACACTTTCAGACATACAGACTTCCAGTTTTTTCTTTTTTTTTCAAATTTATTTTTTATTCTAAGTTGTTAGAAATGACAGCAGAATGTATTACATTTCATATTATACTCGTAGAACACATTTTTAAATCTCTCTGGTTGTATGCAAAGTATATTCACACCATTTGTGACTTCATACATGCACTTAGGGTAATGATATGCATCTCATTCTACCGTCTTTTTTTTTTTCTTTGCCCTTTTGCTCCCTTCCATCCACTCCCTCCCCATTGGCCATTCTAGTGTTCCTCTAATCCTCCTATGCTCCCCATCCCAACCCCACTGTGATTTGGCCTCCTTATATCAGAAAAAACATTTGGCATTTGGCTTTGGGGGATTGGCTAGCTTCACTTAGCATTATATTCTCCAATTTCATCCATTTACCTGTGAATGTCATGATTTTATTTTCTCTTATTGCTGAGTAATACTCCATTGTGTATATATACCACATTTTCCTTATCCATTCATCTACTGAAGGGCATCTAGGTTGGTTCCACAGTTTAGCTATTGTGAACTGTGCTGCTATAAACATGTAAGTACCCTATTTTTATCTGTTTGTGTTGCTGTAACAAAATACCTGAGACTGGGTAATGTATAAAAAGAACATTTTATTTTCTCACAGTTCTGGAGGCTGGGAAGTCTAAGATCAAGATACCAACTGGCTCTGTTTCCTTGATGGTGTCTCCATGGCTGTGCCCTCTAGGAAAGGAGTGCTGTGTCCTCATGAGCACTATATTATCCAAAATACCAACACAGCTCAGAACCAGATGATCACACTTTGTTAACTATATCTAAATTCAATTTGTGACTGCGTGATTTGATGATAAAGTATGTAATGACTGACACATGAAAACCATTGTTTTTATTTGAGGAGGGCTAGATTTTTTTTTTTTTTTTTGCCTCATATATTTTATTAAACATAGTTGAAGGCAAAAGTAAAATTTTAAAGACAATTAGGCATCTTATTAGAGATGATCAATACTACAGAAGTTCTTATATTTTAAGTACTTTCTCAGTGTAATTAATCTACTAAGGTTGTGCCTACTTTCTTTATCTGTATTCAGGATGAAGAAATCCCCCTTCAGTGTATTCTGTTAAGGAAAACATAGTCAACATTGACTTTGAAAATCATTGTACTACCAAGAAAACACACTAGACTATGGGAATTGGCACTTACATTCTTTACTCATCAAGAGAGAGTTAATGGAGAAGGTCACTGAGAATTTGGCCTTGGTAAAGAAAATCATGAATAACATTCAAATGTATTTAATAAAAGAAGAAGGTCAGACAAGGATTTCAGCATCAAGAATGAGGTGGAAAGCAGTGCAAATGAGAAGTAAGAAGCCTGTTTTGAATTATATTGGAAACGTTAGCATAGAACAAGGAATAGTACTTTTTAACATTCTATCTTTGTCTGAAAATGATCACCCAATGAAGATGGCAGAGAAACCTGAGAGCTCACTTTTTCAAATTCAGATGAGGAGAATGTTGGTGAATAGAATAACAAGGGGCGGGGGGATAGGAATAATGGCAGAATGAGTTAGACATCAATATCCTAAGTACATCTATGAAAACACAAATGGTGTAAAATACTTTATGTAAAACCAGTGACTTGAAAAAATTGTGCTTTTTATATGTAATACAAAATGAATGGCACTCTGCAAGCATGTATAACAAATTAGAATAATAACAAAAAAGAATAACAAGGGGGGACACTGATTCTTCTTCTTCTTCTTCTTCTTCTTCTTATTATTATTATTGAACCCTGATTCAGGCCACTAAGATAGCCATTTCATGCTGTTGCTTCAATAGGAAAAAGCAAATCATGCAAAGTTGGCCAGATGAGTCTATTTTATTGTTTTTTGTTTATTTGCTTGTGGCACTGGGGATTAAACCAAGGGCCACACATGCTAGGCAAGCTCTTTATTGTGAACTACATCCCCAGCTAGTTTTTAAAAATATTTTGAGGCAGAGTCCCACTAATTTTCTCAGGCTGATCTTGAAATTGTGATCCTCCTGCTTTTGCTCCCTAAGTAGCTGGGATTACAAGCCTGTACCACTGCACTGACTAGGTAATCTATATTAAAACACCCTATAGGAAGGGAAGAATGAAGGGTAAGGAAGGGTGTAAGAGGGGTGGAAATGATCGAAATATGTTATGGGCATGTACAAATATGCCCCAATTAAACCCACTGTTCTGCATAATGATTATGCACTAATAAAAAAAAAAAACTTCCCATAAAATATTCTCCCTCCACATAATCAACTTCAGTAAATGGTTCTAGAGCACAAAGATCTACTTATTGAGAAAATATTATCTGAAGGTTAGGCATTTTAATAACCATACCTGATGTAACTTTGCAAATGTGATAGAGCTTATGAAATGATCTATTAGGGAAGGTGCTTTCATATAGCCTTATTGATTTAATGTATACTTTAATAAAACTTTAGCACTCACATGTAACTTGAAATCTGGATTTGTACATAGAGTTCCACATTTAATATGTTTATTTGTACTTCTAGTAGTCATTTTAAAGTAACACATCAAAAATTTAAAAAATCCTGGACACTACCTTCTGTGCAAACACACACACACACACACACACACACACGCGCGCGCGCGCGCGCGGCTCTGAAAGGCATACCTTCTAAGTTAATGGCAATTCCATAGTTTGAATTGATTAGGTAAAAAATTTTGTAGACATCCTTTTCATTGGGAAGTCTTTTGGGCACAATCATTTTACTTCCATTACTAGCATTACTAGCTTGTTCAAAATCACTATCATCTCTTATGTATTCAATTCTCATAACTTCCTTTCTGGTCTTTTAACTTTCATAGGATAGAACACTTGTTTTCTTCATTGATGGTAATCCCAATATTTCTTCTAGTTTGGTGTCCCCAAAGCTTGATGATTTTTTAAACACATAGTTCAGATTCTCTCATTTCTCTCCTCAAAATCCTCAGGTTTCTTACCCACTCAGAATGTCCTAATATTGATAGGGTCTTCTGTAAACATCCACTACAAAATTTCAATCTCCACCTACAAGGACTTGACATTTCTACACTGTTTATTTTTCTTCTTTGTTATTCATCATGATTTGACAAATTTTGCACATTATTGGTTATGTTTGTATATTTCCTATCTATGCTCATTATATTCTAAGCTTCATGAAGATAAGGGCAGTATCTGTTTGTTTGTTTGTTTACAAATCCTGAGTCCCTAGAAGAATACTCAACTCAGTAAAGTTTTGAATAAATAAATGCATCAAACTGTCACTGATAGAACAAAATTAAAAGAGATTATGACTCAAATCTACTGTATGATGTTTTTCCCATGGATTGAATTGTGTCCCCTAAAAATATGTTCAAGGTCTAACTCTGTTTTAGTCATATGTGAATGTGACTCCTTTAAGAAATAAGGTCTTTGCAGATATAATCAAGTTAAGATGAAGTAAGACTGGATTAAGGTGAGCCCAGATCCAATGACTTGTGTCCTCATAAGAAAAGACAAAGTTGTACATACACACACACACACACACACACACACACACAAAGGTGAAAGCTATATGCAAGAGACACATATTGGAGTGATGTGATGATAAATCAAGAAATGCCAAGGACTGCCCCAAACTACCAGGAGCTAGAAAGAAAAAAGGACCGATCTTCCCATAGAGCTTTAAAATTGATCCTGGCTTTGTTGATAACCTAACTTAAAATTTCTAGGAACCATTACGGTAAGACAGTAATTTTTTTTAATTGCCCAGTTTGTGATAATTTGTTACTGTTTTCTGAAGGAACTAATCCATAAATGCTATGCACTTTTCATCAATTTCTGGAATACTACAAGTTCAATAGGATTTTTAAATGGAAGATTTTAGAAGGGCATATTGAGAATCTTTCATATAGGATAAATTTTTTATAATAGTAAGCATTTTTCTTTTTTCTTTTTAGATATACAGGACATTAGAGTATATTTTGATATATTTATATACATGGAGTATGACTTCCATTTCTGTGGTAGTACATTATGTGGAGTTACACTAGTCGTATATTCCTATATGAACATGGAAGAGTTATGTCCAATTCATTCTACTGTCTTTCCTATTCCCATTCCCCCCATCCATTCCCTTCATTCCCCTTATCTAATCCAATGAACTTCTATTATCCTGCATACACATTATTGTGTGTGAGAATAAGAGAAAACATTCAGGCTTTGATTTTGGGGAATAGATTATTTCACTTAGCATAATAGTCTCCAGTTCCATCTACTTACTGGCAAGTGCCATAATTTCATACTTTATGGCTAAGCAGTATTCTGTTTGTGTGTGTGTGTGTGTGTGTGTGTGTGTGTGTGTGTGTGTGTGTTGCCACCTGCAGCAACGATACCGCGGGAAAGAAATTGGAGGCAGACTGGAAATGAGTAGGTTCTTTATTCTTGCTTCTTCTCTGCTTTCTCCTCTGTATTCTCTTCCAACTCCAACCACCCCTCTCACCAGCCCTACTTGGTTAAATACTCTTCACCTTAACAAGTATACACATGTCACAAACTCAATTTACAGGTGCATCACACAGTGTTCATGGGCACAGAAAGATTCTTAGTTGATTACATTAAGGTCAGGAGAAAACAATTAAACACCTCCTCTTTGGCTCTCAGCCAGCCGCCATCTTAGCTACCTCCTCATTAAGGCTCTTACATTTCCCCCCTTTTGTTTTAAAAGAGGGATAAATAGATGGGTGACGACCCTCACCACATCAGGATTGACTGTGCCTGTCTTAGGCGTCTACATGTGCAACCAACATTCTTACCTGTCATCGGATAATCAAGGCTGTGCCCTTGACTCCTGTCTTAGGTTGATATGTCGGTCACATGACACTTTCCCCGTCATTGACTACCAGCCGTCCAGTCGAGCCAACCAATCATGAGGAGATGCTCCAGTTCTAAGGCGGTAAGCTTTGTGCTGATGAGCCAAGTTCCATTAAGTAGCATACTAAGTTCTCTAGACAAATCAGCTGCCCTATTAAAAGGGATACCCGCAAGATAATGTCCTGAGTAATGTTCTAAACATAGAAAGATCTGGCAAAATGTCCACTTGCTCTTGGAGCAACAAGTTGATTGACAATTTCAAAATGTGGTATTGATCTAGAAGGCCCTGTGCATGCAGAGCAGAGGCCATACTGCTGGTGAAGTTGTTTAATGCTTGAGTAGTAGGGACGCTTGTAACGATTGCGATCCCTGCAGCTGTAGCAGCAGTAGCTATCTATTTCATGTTTAGACAATGCCACCGGCAAGTCTTCAGGGCCCGCTAAGACTGGCATAGGAATGTACCTAGAGACTCAAACAACAATCATTAGAGGAAAGGCAGTGCCATTCCAGCACTGAGTCAAGAAGCAAGTTGTAGGAGTGCAATTCAAACTAAAAAATAGAATTATTAGATCTTAGGTCAGGTATCTGAAGTTGATCTCTGCTCACATACATTGCTGCTTGAGCTCCCACGAACATTAGCTGGCAAAATAACACATTCAGAAAGGATTAAAGAAAGACAGAGTATTTAGCTGACAAAATATTACATTTAAGATAGATTAAAGAAAGGCTAAGAGCATTTAAAAAAAAATATTTTGTTATCTGGAACTTTTGAGCCTCTGCATGCACAGCAACCTTTTATGAATATACCTGTTGAAACAATGTAGATTAATCAGCTGTTTAACAAATAAAGGTAATTACAAATAAACAATCCCATGTCAAATACCAAAATATTAGGTTGAGCAGTATTAGTCATATTCCTTGCTGAAGAGAAGTCCTAGAGAAACTTATAAATTAAGTTTGAAGGTACCCTCATTTTTTATTTGTTTACCCAATTTGAATATTTTTAACTTAAATGAATTAAGGTTATTTGGATCCATTTTTTTTATATTAATTTTCATGAGCGCTCGGTTTTTGTTATTTGTGACGTCACATTTACATGAAATCTGGACAAACGCACAGACATAAAGACATATAAAAAAAAAAAAACACAATTGTGCACACACTAAAGAGAGATCCTCTCGTCCTGGCCGGGAGGAATGAGACTTAAGTTGTGAATTTATTGAAGGAAAAAGCGCGCAGCTTAAAAGTTCTTAGCTGAAAAGGCAAAGATGAGGTTCCCTTGTCGGAAAAGAGACAAAATCACGCAGGTGTGTGGATTGATACCTCTTTTAAGGGAATCATTCCACAACAACTTCATCTTGGCCCTTTTGATTTGGTACCTGTTTTATTAATCTTGATGGTATCCATACTGGTGAGGACTCGTGCTGTGGAAAAACACAAACAGATCCTCTCCCCAAATTAATACTGGGTCTGGCCCCTTCCATATGCCTGAAAGTACATCTTTCCAGTAAACCAAAGGTTTATGTTGTTGATGTGGATTCCAGTGTCTGTCTCCAGCCGAATATCCTTTAGAATCCAAAGTTAAAAAATTTAAAGTAAAAAGGGCAATGGCCAATCTGTCCCTAGGATTTGTCCAATTTCCTTCTTTTTGTTTCAAAAGCATAATTTTGAGTGTGAGATTAGCTCATTCAATTATACCTTGGCCTTGAGGATTATACGGAATACCTGTCTTATGGAGTATACTGAATTTTGCGCAAAACTGTTTGAAAGATGAGGATGTATATGCAGGGCCATTGTCTGTTTTAAGCATTTTAGGAATGCCCAATACAGCAAAAGCTTGTAGACAATGAGATGTAACATCTTTAACTTTTTCTCCAGCATGTAAGGAAGCAAAAATCATGCCTGAGCATGTATCTATGGTCACATGAATAAATCGCAATTTTCCAAAACTTGGCTCATGAGTGACATCCATCTGCCACAAATGATTGGGTATTAATCCTCTTGGGTTAACCCCATAATGTGGATTGGGCAAATGTGTCACACAAGATTGACAAGCCTTCACAATTGTTCGAGCTTGATCTTTAGTTATTTTGAAACTTTGTTGTAAAGTAGTACTATTAACATGAAATTGAGAATGGAACGAGGTAGCTTGTTGGACTGCTGAAAATATAAAGATTATTTGAGTAAGGGCATCGGCCTTTTATTACCTTCATGTAGAGGACCAGGCAAATTAGTATGAGCTCTGATATGTCCAATAAACAAAGGTTCTTTATGTTCCCATGGAAGGTTTTGAATTTGAAAAAAACAATTTAAAGGCTGGAGTATGAGGTGCTATTGGACCTGCTAGCTCTAATTTAGGGACGGCATGTACAATATAGTGGCTGTCTGAGAAAATATTTATGGGCTGTTCTCTAAAACGTTCAAGAGCTATAATAATAGCTTTTAGCTCTACCAATTGAGCTGGTTTATGGGCAGTAATATGAATCATATTTTCTTTTTTTGAGTGACTACTGCAGCAGTGCCGTTAGAGGACCCATCTGTAAATATATTTAATGCCTTAGGAATAGGTTGATTTTTTATTACCTGTGGAAATATAATGGGATAATTGATACAAAAAGATAGTATAGGAGACTTAGGAAGATGGTTATCAAAATTTGCAGAAGTAGCACATCTAGCTATAGCCAAATCATTATCATTGAAGCATAAATATTCAACCTGTGATGATGAATAGGGAGTAATATTAGTAGCGGGGTGAATGCCAAATATTTTAGTAGAAGTCTTAAGTCCTTGAAGAATAAGTTTAGCCACCATGGCGGTGTAAGACTCAATTGTACTTTTAGGAGAGATGGGCAAATGTATCCATGATAAAGGCCCCTGTTGCCAAAATACTCCTGTGGGTATATATTGTGAGGAAATAATGATCAATATCAGCGGTCGAATAAAATCAGTTCTATCACAATGGGATCCTTCAATGGCGTTTTCTACCAACTTTAAAGCTTCCCTAGCATCAGGAGTCAGTGTTCGTGGTGAAGGTGGATCAGGTTTCCCGCGAAGGATATAAAATAAGGGTTTTAATTGGCCAGTAGTGAGGCCTAGTGTAGGGCAAAGCCAATTAATATCTCCCAGCAATTTTTGAAAATCATTAAGAGTAGCTAGATGTAGCCGGGTGCGGTGGCGCACACCTGTAATCCCAGCACTTTGGGAGGCTGAGGCAGGAGGATCGCAAGTTCAAAACCAGCCTCAGCAATGGCGAGGCACTTAGCAACTCAGTGAGACCCTGTCTCTAATAATAAAAATACAAAAAAGGGGCTGGGGATGTGGCCCAGTGGTCAAGTGCCCCTGAGTTCAATCCCCGGTACCAAAAAAAAAAAAAAAAAAAAAAAAAGTAGCTAGGTGTTCCTTATTTATTAAGATTTTTTGAGGCCTAATAAAAGTATCCATAATTTGGAATCCTAGATATAATATAGATATAATATTGGAGATCTAGTTTGAACCTTTTCTTCAGCAATGTTTAGTCCATATCATTTCAAGTTTTCTGATATATCACTAAATATGGTGAATAAGACTTCCTGATTAGGATGAGCAAGCAAAGCATCATCCACATAATGGAGGCATATAAGCTCTGGGTATTTGTTCTTGATAGGCTGAATAACTTTATCTACATAGATTTGACACATAGTGGGGCTATTAGCCATACCCTGGGGTAAAACTTTCCACTGAAATCTTTGATCAGGTCCATCATTATTAATAGAGGGAACTGAAAAAGCAAACCTGGGGGCATCCAGAGGATGTAAAGGAATAGAAAAAAAAAAAAAAAAAAAAAAAACAATCCTTTATATCAAGGGTTATAAGATGGAAATTTTTAGGAATAGCTATAGGATTAGGAAGTCCAGGTTGAGTAGGGCCCATAATTTGCATAGTTTTATTGATTTCTCTAAGATCATGTAACAATCGCCATTTTCCTTATTTTTTCCTAATCACGAATATGGGGGAATTCCAGGGAGAGGTAGAAAGTTCTATATGTCCTGCTTCTAGTTGTTCTTGGACTAGTAAGTGGGCCGCTTGTAATTTCTCTCTAGATAGGGGCCACTGAGGGACCCAAACTGGCTTATCAGAAAGCCATGTATTTTCAAAATTGTTTTCTCAGTGGCCCCTAAAAAAATATCCTATACTTTTTCGATGACAATTTCCTTTAAGCTCAATAGGGTTAGGATCACCCTGTAGATTTTTTCCTAGTTGTTTACCTGGAACATATCCCTGTTTTTCCCTGAGACTCCAGCTTTTATTAGTAACACCTGCAGGCTTGGTTGCAAGGTGTACTCCCATTTGTTGTAATATATCTCTTCCCCATAAAGTAACTGGCAAGCTGGACAAAACATAAGGCTGAAATGTTCCTTGATGCCCTTCATCATCTTCCCATTTTAAAACTGTTGCACTTTGTTCTGGGCTATTAGAATATCCCAAGCCTCTCAAACTAGTTGAAGCCTTTTGTAAAGGCCAGTGTTTGGGCCCATTTTGTGAGTTAATAATGGAAGAGTCAGCCCCACTGTCAATCAACCCTTCCATCTCTATCCCCTGAGTTTTTATTTTACACATAGGCCTCTGTGAACAATCCTGAACCCAGCAAGCCATAGGTCCCGAGCCAGTGGAACCAAATCCCCTATTCTTCCTATTTTGAAGCATACTCTTAAATGAGTCATGTAAACTGGGAAGGAGAAGTAGCTGAGCAATTCTATCACCTTGGTTAACAAAGCTAATGCCTCGAGGTGAACTAAGCATAATCTTAATTTCGCCTCGATAGTCTGAATCTATCACACCTGGAGTCACTTGAAGTCTGGATAAGCTTTTAGAACTTCTGCCGAGGATAAGTCCTACAGTCCCTAAAGGAAGAGGTCCCCTGAGTCCCGTGGGAATCAGTTGAACCCCCATTTCAGGTGTTAGTACTATTCCAGCAGTGAAGCAGAGGTCTAGTCCTGCACTTCCTCTTGTCCCTCTGACAAGGGAGTCAATGGGTAAGAGGGATTGTGTCAAGGAATCATCTGGATGGATGTTTGAGGATACTCCTCCTCTAATGCCCCGGACATTTGTTGGCCCCAGGGCATTAAGTCCCGTGCCTCATTTTTTGAATTGCCAGACAAAATGTTACCATAAATATCAGTTTTGGATCTGCACTTACTAGCCCAGTGGTTTTCTTTTTTAAACCTGGGACAGCAGCCTGGGGCACGAGAGGAGCTTGGCCTTATTTCTATTGTCTCTTGCCTCCTTTGGGGATATTGTTTTCTAAAATAACCTGATTGACTGCAATAACTTTTAGGCTGAGCCCTTTTTGTAAAATTAAGAGGAGAAGCACCTCTCATGGCTGCTGCGATTACATTACTTGTAACAAATGTATCATTTATGTCCCTGCAAAGCTTTATATAGACAGAAAGGTCCCTTTTAGATTTCCAAGGTCTGATAGCATCTTGACAATATTTGTTGGCATTTTCATATGCCAGCTGAACAACTAATGGCATGGCTTGATCAACATCTCCAAACATTCTACCTGCTATCTGTAAAAGACGATCAACAAATTCGACATGTGGCTCATTAGGTCCCTGAATTACTTTAGACAAGCTACCCTGTAAATCAACAGAGCCTTGTAAAGTTTTCCATGCCCTAACAGCTGTGGCGTATATTTGAGCGTAACCTCCAGGATTGTACTGAATCTGAACTTGTAAATCAGCATATTGCCATTCTCCAGTTAACATGTCTATGTTACGACCTGGAAATACTGCAGCCGCATTTCTTTGAGCTGTTTTAACACAGAACTCTTGGAATTGAGACCTCCAAACCAAGTATTGTCCCCCACTCAATACTGCCTTACATAAGCCTTTCCAATCTGAAGGAGTTAAATTCAAAGTATTAAGAGATTCTATCATGCTTATGGTGAAAGGGGCTTGGGGCCCATATGTCATTGTTGCTTCTTTAAAATTTTTTATAGTTTTGAAATCTAAAGATTGATGGTATCTCTGTTCATTTTGATTTTCAAACACTGGCAGATCCCAATGTCCCTGCAAATTTTGACACTCAAGGGCACGCAAGTGCTTAGAAAGATCCTTAATCTCTACATCAAGGGCATGCAAATGCCTAGAAAGACCCTTCATAGTCTCTGTAATTGATTCAACCCATGAGGGAGCAGAGGGCACAAGTGGTTCCTCCACTTGACGCTCCTTTATCTGGGTCCTCTTTAATTTCCTTTTGCTCTTCTTATCAGAGATTGTGCTTTCAGGATCACTTTTACTTAATTCCTCCTAACTAACACTATCCTCACTGATCCTAACTGATTCAGCGGAGGTTGTGCTCTCATGATCACTTTCACTTTTTTCCAAATCCTCCTCACTAACAACTGACTCAGCTATATCTAAGAATTCTTCAATAGCCTTTATCACTCGGGTCTTAGTTATTTTCAAACCCATTTTAACTGCTCTGACTAGAGACTCCTGCAAGGTTCCTCAGTTCTTACCTGCTGTGCCGATTCTGAACTCCCCATATGGGCCACCACTTGTTGCCGCCTGCAGCAATGATACTGCGGGAAAGAAATCTGAGGCAGACTGGAAATGAGTAGGTTCTTTATTCTTGCTTCTTCTCTGCTTTCTCCTCTGTGTTCTCTTCCAACTCCAACCACCCCTCTCACCAGCCCTACCTGGTTGAATACTCTTCACCTTAACAAGTATACACATGTCACAAGCTCAACTTACAGGTGCGTCACACAGTGTTCATGGGCACAGAAAGATTCTTAGTTGATTACATTAAGGTCAGGAGAAAACAATTAAACACCTCCTCTTTGGCTCTCAGCCAGCCGCCATCTTAGCTACCTCCTCATTAAGGCTCTTACATGTATTTATGAGTGTGTATATATATATATATATATATATATATATATATATATATATATATTACATTTTCTTTATCCATTCATCTGTTGAATTGTACCTAAGTTTGTTCCATAGCTTAGCTATTGTGAATTGAGCTGCTATAAACATTGATGTTGCCACATAACTATATTATGTTGATTTTTAAGTTCTCTGAGTATGTGCCAAGGAGTGGGATAACTGGGTCAATGGTCGTTCCATTCTAAGTTTTCTGAGAAATCTGCATACTGCTTTCCAAAGTGGTTGCACCAAATTGCAGTCCCACTAGCAATGTATGAGTGTACCTTTTCCCCACAACCTCACCAACATTTATTGTTACTTTTATTCTTGAAAATTGCCATTCTGAATAGAATGAGATGAAATCTCTATGTAGTTTTAATTTGAATTTCTCTAATTGCTAGAGATGTTGAACTTTTTTTTTTTTTCATATATTTGTTGACCATTTGTATTTCTTCTTCTCTGAAGTGCTTGTTCAGTTCCTTGATTGTGTTATTTGATTTTTTTGGTCTTAAGTTTTTGAGTTCTTTATATATATCCTGGAGATTAATGCTCTATCTGAGGTGTAGGTGGCAAAGATTTTCTCCTGTTCTGTAGGCTCTCTCTTCATGGTCTTGATTGTTTCATTTGCTAAGAAGAACATTTTTAAGTTGATACCATCCCATTTATAGATTCTTGATTTTCCTTCCTGTGCTTTAGGAGTCTTGTTGAAGAAGTCAGTTCCTAAGCTGACATGATAGAGAGTTGGGCCTATATTTTCTTCTGTTGGGCACAGCAGGTATCTGTTCTAATGACTGGGTATTTGATCCACTTTGAGTTGAGTTTTGTGCAAGGTGAAACATAGGAGTTTAATTTCATTTTGCTCTATATGAATTTCCAGTTTTCTCAGCATGTTTATTGAAGAGACTATCTTTTATTGGCCCCTTTGTCTAGTATGAGATAACTGTAATTATGTGGGTTTGTCTCTGTGTCTTCTCTTCTATTCCATTGGTTTTCATGTCTGTTTTGGTGCCAAAACCATGTGGTTTTTGTTACTACAGCTCTGTAGTATAATTTAAGGTCTGGTAATTTGATGCCTGCTGTATCATTTTTCTCACTAAGGGTTGATTTGGCAATTCTAGGCCTCTTATCTTTCCATATGAATTTTATGATTGCTTTTTCTGTATCTGTGAAGAACATCATTAAATTTCTAATAGGAATTGCATTAAATCTGTGTAGCACTTTTGGAAGTATGGCCATTTTAACAATGTTAATTCTGCCTATCCAAAACATGGGAGATCTTTCCATCTTCTAAGGTCTTCTTCAATTTTCTTTTTATTTTTGGTATTGAGGATTGAACCCAAGGACACTGAGCCATACCCCCAGCCATTTTTTATATTTTATTTGGAGACAGGGTCTCTCTGAGTTGTTTAGGGTCTTGCTAATCTAAATTGCTGAAACTGGCTTTGAACTCACAATGCTCCTGCCTCAGCCTCCTGAACCATTGGGATTACAGGCATGTGCTACTGCAACCAGCCTCAATTTTTTTGTTTAGTATTTGGCAGTTTTCATTGTAGAATTATTTCACCTCCTTTTTAGATTGAGTCCCCAATTTTTTTTGAGGCTACTATCTATGGGGTAGTTTTCTTAATTTCTCTTTTAGTAGATTCATCACTGATATATAGGAATTCAATTGATTTATGGGTGTTCATTTTATATCCTGCTACCTTGCTAATTTCATTTATGAGCTCTACAAGTTTGCTGGTGGAGTTGTTGTTGTTGTTGTTTGACTTCTAAATATAGAATTATGTTGTTGGCAAATAGGAATAGTTTGATTTCTTCTTTCTCTATTCATATTCTTTTAATTTCTTTCTTCTAATTGCTCTGACTAGAGTTTCAAAGACAATTATGAATAGAAGTGGTGAAAGAGGACATCCTTGTCTTGTCCCAGTTTTTTTAGAGGGAATGCTTTCAATGTTTCTCCATTTAGAATTATGATGGCCTTAGGAATAGCTTTAACAGTGTTGAGGTATATTCCTACTACCACTAGTTTTTCTAGTGTTTTGAACATTTGATGCTGTATTTTGTCAAATGATTTTTCTACATTTGTTGAGATAAACATCTATCCAGTAATGAAAGAGGTGAGTTAAACTCACCCAGTATTATTGTATTATAGTCTATTTGCTTCTTGAAATTGAGAAGGGTTTATTTAATGTATACAGATGCTCCATTGTTTGTGGCATAAATATTTTGATTGCTATGTCTTCTTGATGTATAATTCCCTTAAGAAGTAGGAAATATCCTTCTTTGTTCCTTCTGATTAACTTTAGCTTAAAGTCCACTTTATTGGATATGAGAATAGAAATCCCCACTTGTTCACAAGATCATGTGAATGGTGATTGTTTTGCAACTTTTACCTTCAATCTGTAGATGTCTTGGCCTATGAGGTGATTCTCTTTGAGCATATTCTTGGGTCTTGTTTTTAAATCCAATCTGCCAGTCTATGTCTTTTGATTAATGAATTTAGGCCATTTGTATTCAATGTTATTATTGGGAAATGGTTTTTATTCCCTGTCATTTAAATTGTTTTTATTTTTAATTTGAATTAGTTTCTCCTTTGATTGATTGTTATTCTAGTATAGTTCCTCCCTGTGCTTGTTTTCAGTTTTATTTTTCATTTCTTCTTCATGAAATATTGTATTGAGTGTGTTTTGAGTGCAGGTTTTCTTGTTGTGGATTCTATTAACTTTTGTTCATCATGGAAGATTTTTATTTCATCATGAATGCTGAAGCTTAATTTTGCTGGGTATAATATTCTTGGCTGGCATCCATTTTCTTTCAAAGATTAGTATAAATTATTCCAAAACCTTCTACCTCTGAGGGTCTGTGTTGAGAAATCTACTGAGCTCCAGATTGGTTTCCCTCTAAATGTGACCTTTTATTTTTCTCTGGTGCCCTTTAAAATTCTATCATTCTGTATGTTAGGTAGGCATTTTCATGATGATGTGCCTTGGTGTGGGTCTGTTGTAATTTTGTATAATTGGGTTACATATTCTTCCTGTGTTTGATTTTATATTTCATTATTTAGGTCTGGGAAATTTTCTGATATTGTTTCATTGAAAATATTGTGCATTCCTTTGGTTTGCACCTTCATCTATCCTGATAAGTCTTAAATTTTGTTTTTTCAGGTTATCTCATATTTCCTGAAAGTTCTGTTCATGGTCTCTTAACTTAAATCTTTTCTCCATAGTTTATTTTCAAGACTATATATTTTGTCTTCATTACCTGAAACTCTGCCTTCCATGTGGTCTAGTCATTGGTGATTCTTTCCATTGAATTTTAAATTTGGTTTATTGATTTCTTCATTTTGAGGATTTCTGCTTGATTTGTTTTCTGAATCTCCATCTCTTTATTAAAGTGATCTTTCACCTCCTGTATTTTTGTCCTGAGTTCACTCCTTATATCATATTTTAACTTACATATCTGTTTTCCTACGTACATTCTAAACTCCTTCTCGGACATTTCTTCTTCTGTGGTGTCAATGGATTCTGTTATTGAATTATCTTTGTTTGGGGCAATTTGTTCCCTTGCTTTTTTATGTTGTTTGTGTGTCTCCCCACCTAACACTATGGATCAAAGACAGAAGAGTTTCTACCCTGTGGACTTATATTGTTCCTGAAGTTTTCTAGTACCTCAGTGTTTAGGAGTGTAGCTGCCTGATGCTGTTGCTTGCAGCTACGACGCCGCGGGAGAAAATTTGGAGGCAGGATGAAAATGAAAAGAGGTCTTTTATTCTTCTTCTCTCTCCGGCTTCAGCAACCTCTCCAACTCCAACCACTCTAACTCCAACCACCAACTTCAACCACCAACTTCAATCACCCCCACACACTCTAACTAACCTCACCTGGTTATATACATTTTGCCTTAACAAGGACAAGTGCTTACAGCTAGAGTTTACAGGTGTGTCACACAGTGTTCACGGGCATACAAAGATTCTTTGATAAATGTATGAATATCAAGTGGAACTTGAACATCTTTTATGGCTCTCAGCTAACCACAATCTTAGCTATCTCCTTAATTAGGGCTTCTTCATAGGAGGGAACAAATATTAACAACTACCAATGCAAATTGTAAACAGCATTAACCCAACAGGAACTAAATAGTTTCTGCTATGACATCTACAATGTTAATTTTTACAATAAGCAATAATGATACTATCAGTTATTACCCATAGTAAAACAGTAAGCTTGTAAGAGGGTTTACAATTTCCAATGGTGGAGAGGTAGAGAACAGAAGTATCATATGATGCAATGATTATGAGGAAGGAGGAGAGAAAAATAGACATTAAAAATTAAAGGAAGGATTCGGGGGAAGATGGCCGACAGGAGGGAGGTGCTCTCTGGACCCAGTTGCTGAAGGATGCGGAGTGGGAAGTTTGAGCGCTTTGCTGGCGGTTCTATTGCAACTGAAAGGGAGCCAAGACATTCCTGCACCTCTGGACAGCGAAATACAAAGTTCTCAGGACCACAACAACCAGGGACAGAGTCCCAGCGGTCCACAGCCCGAAACAATGCTGTCGGTGCTGCAGGCGCAGGGGCCAATACCATCTCGGCAAGGAGACGATCCACCCAGCGGCTTTGAAACCAATCGGCGAGGAGGGATAAAAAGAGGCCTAGAGGCGTGGGCGGTGTCCACGTGGAGCTCTTTCGCACTGCTTTCCAAGCCGACCCCCACACGATCTGGACTGACACAAGGGTCTGCGTGCGGAGCAGCTGCTGAATGGGAGGAGAACGCCGCCATCTTTGAGAAGTGCAGAGGCTGATCCAGACAAAGGGGAAAAGACGGAGGAGACAACAGCTGCAGACATCCAGGGAGCCCCATCGCTCTGAAGGCAGCGCACACCTGGGTGAGACTCAGGTAACCAGCAGGGGAGGGCGTGTCTGAGGCCAGCCCAGTGGCCACAAGAAGCTACAACTGTGGGTGGGCGTGGGGAAAGGGTGCCTTCTGGAGGGTCCCCGTCCCGGAGCCATTCACCTGTTGACACACAACCACCCTGAGCCAATCTTCCCCCTGAGCGGGCCGCTGGCATAGGGTGCAGACTTGACTCGCAGACTTTCTGGACGTGATCCAATGCAGTTGGCTTAAACTGGAAAGGGAAAAGAGAGGGGGGCTTCCCAGGGCCCGTTTTGTTTGAGACTTGGGGTCGATATATATATTTTTTTTTTTTGCTTTGTTTTTGTTTTTTTGTTTTTTTTTTTTTTTTTTTGGTTGGTCGGTCTGCTTGTGTTATTGGTTTTTGTTAGATTGTTTATTGTTCTTTCTCTTTTTTTGGCTTTGTTCTGTTTTGCTTTTTTTTTTTTTTGCATTGATTGTCAGTGTGTTTGATTGTTTGCTTCTGCTCCTTTTCTCGTTCCTTCTTTTCTTCCTTCTCACTTTGGCATCTCTTCTTTATCCTTCATCTTTCATATTTGCACCCTGCCAGTGCATACTAAACAGAGGCAAAAACAAGCTGTACGCAGAATTTGGGATTTCTAGAAACAGGGCAATTGAACTGGATAGCAAAGAGGTGCTATATATAGTTTACTCTCCATTTTCTTGATTCTCTATCTCCTCTCTCTTACACCAATTTCTACTCTTTTATCATTTTTTTTCTTCTTTTCCATCTTACTTTATATATAAATTGGTCTCTCCACCTAAGTGTCTACTCCATTCTCTATCTTCTCTCTTCTACTGATACTAAACCACTTCCAGTAAACAACGTCAATAGAACTCTCCTTTCATACTTTCCAAGAAAGAACAATTCAAGACACTTCCTTCTTCTTAAACATAATACCTCTGTATCCAATACTTGAAGCTATAAAACCCCATCAGAAGCATACAGAGTAAATTGGAAATAATATCTGGGTTAACAAAATCTGTACATTGTAATCAAAATTGAATTTTCTGAATAGAAAGTGTTAGGTTTTAAAGTCTAAAGGAATTATAAGGGGAGCTGATAGCTTCGTAGTACAGGAACAACATAAGGAATTAAGGTAAAATCGAAACAGTCAAGGTCCCACAGTGCAGGAAGAAAAGACACACAAGCAGCATGAAAAAACAAGGGAAGAAAGTGACAAAATCAAATCAAGATTCATCATCAGTAGATTTCATGGCAAACACAGTTGGTCAAATGCCAGAGATGGAATTTAGAAATTACATATGCCAAATGTTTAGGGAACTTAAGAATGAACTCAAAAATGAGATGAGGGAGCAAGTACAGGAGGCAAAAGATCATTTTGACAAAGAACTCCAAAAACAAATACAGGAAGTAAAAGATTACTTCAATAGGGAAATAGAGGCTCTAAAGAGAAACCAAATAGAAATTCCAGAAATGAAAGAAGCAATAAACCAAAATAAAAGTTCAATTGAAAGCATCTCCAACAGAGTAGACCACTTGGAGGAAAGAACCTCAGACAATGAAGACAAAATATTTGTCCTAGAGAAGAATTTAGACCTTACAGCAAAACTCGTTGGAAATCAAGAACATAACATCCAAGAATTATGGGATAGCATAAAAAGACCAAACTTAAGAGTGATTGGCATAGAGGAAGGGGCAGAGTTTCAAGCCAAAGGAATGAGTAATCTATTTAACGAAATAATTACAGAAAATTTTCCAAACTTGAGGAATGAATGGGAAAACCAAGTTCAAGAGGCATACCAAACACCAAACAAACAAAATCTCAACAGATCCACACCAAGACACATTATAATGAAAATGCCTAATATTCTGAGCAAGGAGAGAATACTAAAAGCCACAAGAGAAAGGAAGCAGATCACATATAGGGGGAAACCAATCAGACTATGTTCAGATTTTTCAACCCAGACCTTAAAAGCAAGAAGATCCTGGAATAGCATATTTCAAGCTCTGAAAGAAAAGGGATGTCAACCAAGAATCTTATATCCAGCAAAATTGAGCTTTAGATTCGAAGATGAAATAAAAACCTTCCACGACAAACAAAAGTTAAAAGATTTCACAACTCGAAAGCCAGCACTTCTGAACATCCTGGGCAACATTTTTCATGAAGAAGAAGAGAAAGATGATAATGAAAATCAACAAAGGGAGATATTAAACTAAAGGAAATACCAACCAGAAGAGAAACCAAATCAAGCTAAAGACCATAATTCAAATAAAAATGGATGGGAATAAAAATCATATCTCAATAATAACCCTGAATGTTAATGGCCTAAACTCGCCAATCAAAAGACACAGATTATCAGAATGGATTAAAAGAAATGACCCAACAATTTGCTGTCTCCAAGAAACACACCTCATAGAAAAAGACATCAACAGACTGAAAGTGAAAGGCTGGGAAAAGTCTTATCACTCACATGGCCGGCGGAAGCAAGCAGGGGTTTCCATTCTCATATCAAATAAGGTAGACTTCAAACCAAAACTAATCAAGAGGGACAAAGATGGATATTTATTATTACTTAAGGGAACCATTCATCAACAGGATATAACAATCATAAATCTATATGCCCCAAATAATGAAGCACCTACATTCATCAAACAAATGCTTCTCAAGTTCAAGAGTAAAATAGACCACAACACAGTTATTCTAGGGGACTTCAACACACCTCTCTCACCAATGGATAGATCATCCAAACAAAGGCTAAACAAAGAAACTTTAAGCCTCCTTAAAACAATTAACAATTTAGACCTAACGGATATATATAGAATATTTCATCCCTCAGTAAACGAATACACATTTTTCTCAACAGCACATGGCTCCTTCTCCAAAATAGACCATATATTATGTCACAAGGCAACTCTCAGCAAATATAAAAAAATAGAGATACTACCCTGCATGCTATCGGACCATAAAGGGATGAAATTGGAAATCAACGACAAAACAAGGAATAAGAAAAACTACTCCATCAACTGGAAGCTAAACAACATGCTACTGAATGAACAAAGGGTTGAAGAAGACATCAAAGAGGAGATCAAAAAATTCCTAGAGGTAAATGAGAACACAGATACTTCATATAGAAATCTCTGGGACACTATGAAGGCAGTAGTAAGAGAAAAATTCATTGCACTGAGTTCATTCCTTAAGAGGAAAAAAAACCCAACAAATAAATGACTTAACATCACACCTCAAAGCATTAGAAAAAGAAGAACAGACCAACACCAAGAGCAGTAGAAGACAGGAAATAATTAAAATCAGAGCAGAAATTAATGAAATCGAGACTAAGGAAACAATTCAAAGAATTGACAAAACTAAAAGTTGGTTCTTTGAAAAAATAAACAAAATTGACAGACCCTTAGCGATGCTAACGAAAAGAAGAAGAGAAAAAACTCAAATTACTAACATTCGTGATGAAAAAGGGAATATCACAACAAACAAACACCTCAGATATACAGAATATAATTAGAAATTACTTTGAAAACTTGTACTCTAATAAAATAGAAAATACTGAATGCATTGACAGATTTCTAGAGTCATATGATTTGCCCAAACCGGATGTGGAGGCTATACACAATTTAAACAGATCGATTACAAGTGAAGAAATAGAAGATGTCATCAAAAAGCTACCAACAAGGAAAAGTCCAGGACCTGATGGGTTTACAGCCGAGTTCTATAAGACTTTCAAAGAAGAACTAATACCAATGCTCTTCAAACTATTCCAAGACATAGAAAAAGAGGGAGCTCTTCCAGACTCTTTCTATGAGGCCAATATCACATTAATTCCAAAGCCAGGCAAAGACACATCCAAAAAAGAAAACTTCAGGCCCATATCTTTAATGAACATAGATGCAAAAATCCTCAACAAAATCCTGGCAAATCGGATACAAAAACATATCAAAAAGATAGTGCACCATGATCAAGTGGGGTTTATCCCAGGGATGCAAGGCTGGTTCAACATTCGGAAATCAATAAACATAATACACCACATCAATAGACTTAAAGACAAAAATCATATGATCATCTCAATAGACGCAGAAAAAGCATTTGACAAAATACAAAACCCCTTTATGTTCAAAACACTGGAAAAACTAGGAATATCAGGAACATATCTCAACATTATAAAAGCTATATATGCAAGGCCCCGAGCTAACATTATCTTAAGTGGAGAAAAATTGAAAGCATTCCCTCTAAAAACTGGAACAAGACAGGGATGCCCCCTTTCACCACTGCTATTTAACATAGTACTGGAAACTCTGGCCAGAGCAATTAGACAGACGAAAGAAATTAAAGGGATCCGGATAGGAAAAGAAGAGCTCAAATTAGCACTATTTGCTGATGACATGATAATCTTCCTAGAAGACCCAAAAAACTCTACCAGAAAACTTTTACAACTAGTAAATTAATTTGGCAAAGTTTCAGGATACAAAATCAACACACATAAGTCAAAGGCATTTCTGTACATCAGCAACAAAGACTCTGAAAGGGAAATGATGAAAACTACCCCATTTACAATAGCATCAAAAAAAAAAAAAATACCTGGGAATCAACCTAACGAAAGAGGTGAAAGACCTCTATAACGAAAATTATAGAACACTAAAGAAAGAAATTATAGATGAACTCAGAAGATGGAAAGACCTACCTTGCTCTTGGATAGGTAGAATTAATATTGTCAAAATGTCCATACTACCAAAAGCACTATACAGATTTAATGCAATTCCAGTCAAAATCCCAATGTCATTCTTCAACGAAATAGAAATAGCAGTCATGAAATTCATCTGGAAAAATAAGAGACCCAGAATAGCCAAAGCAATCCTGAGCAAGAAAAGTGAAGCAGGGGGCATCACCATACCGGACGTTAAATTATACTATAGAGCAATAGTAACAAAAACAGCATGGTATTGGCACCAAAACAGACTGGTGGACCAATGGTACAGAATTGAGGACACAGAAACTAATACATATAATTTCAGCTATCTTATATTAGACAAAGGTGCCAAAAATGTACAGTGGAGAAAGGATAGCCTCTTCAACAAATGGTGCTGGGAAAACTGGAAATCCATATGCACCAAATTGAAATTAAATCCTTATCTCTCACCATGCACAAAACTCAATTCAAAATGGATCAAGGACCTAGGAATTAGAACAGAGACAATACGCCTAATAGAAGAAAAAGTAAGCTCCAATTTCCAACATGTCGGATTAGGCCCCAAGTTCCTTAATAAGAATCCTGTAGCGCAAGAATTACTACCAAGAATTAATGAATGGGATAGATTTAAACTAAAAACCTTCTTCTCAGCAAAAGAAACAATCAGTGAGGTGAATAGAGAGCCAACTAATTGGGAACAAATATTTAGTACATGCACATCAGACAGAGCACTAATTTCTAGAATATATAAAGAACTCAAAAAACTTTACACCAAAAAAACAAATAACCCAATCAATAAATGGGCTAAGGAACTGAGAAGACACCTCTCAGAAGAAGATACACGATTAATTAACAAATACATGAAAAAATGTTCAACATCGCTGGCAATTAGAGAAATGCAAATCAAAACTACTCTAAGATTTCACTTCACTCCAGTCAGAATGGCAGCTGTCAAGAACACAAGCAACAATAAATGTTGGAGAGGATGTGGGGAAAAAGGCACACTCATACATTGCTGGTAGGAATGCAAAATGGTGCAACCATTATGGAAAGCAGTATGGAGGTTTCTTGGAAAACTGGGAATGGAGCCACCCTATGACCCAGCCATCCCACTTCTGGGTCTATTCCCAAAGGACTTAAAAACAGCATATTACAGTGACACAGCTATCTCAATGTTTGTAGCTGCGCAATTCACAATAGCTAGGTTGTGGAACCAACCTAGATGTCCCTCAGTAAATGAGTGGATTAAGAAAATGTGGTATATACGCACAATGGAATTTTACTCAGCAATAAAAGAAAAGAAATTAATGGCATTTGCAGGTAAATGGATGAAGTTGGAAGACATAATGCTAAGTGAAGTTAGTCAGTCTCAAAAATCCAAGTACCAAATGTTTTCTCTGATATAAGGAGGCTAGTTCATAGTATTGTTGGATGGGAGGACTAGAAGAACACTAGAATGGTCAAAGGGAAGGGAGAGTAAGGGAGGGATCAAGGGGGGAGGGAGAGGGAGAAAAGGAAAAAGAAAAGAAAAGGTGTTTGAATGAGATGGATATCATTTTCCTAAATGCATGATTGAAGACCTGAATTTACGAATATACTATGTATACAATCAATTGTATGTAAAAAGATGCTAAATACATGCACTATGAGTTGTACATATTAAAAATTATAAATAAAAAAATATACATATAAAAAAAGAAAAAAAAAAATTAAAGGAAGAGTGAAAGAGAGAACAATAGGGATTGTCTGTTACCAGAAGAAAAGAGAGAAAGAGAATCAAGGGAAACAGGTCAGTGAGAGAAAAAATACTTAATTTTTTTTTTAAATTAAAACTAAAAATAAAAAAATACAGAACAAAATTGAAATATGCTAATCAAACATCCTAGTCATCAAAATACTGATCTATAAAAAGTAACTGGCTTAAAACATGATAAAAATGAAAAAAAAAACAAATATGAATATGTATAAGTGTCCATGATCCATTTGGTCACAGTTAAATAGAAAAATGAAAAACATTAAAGTGAAAATAAAGATCTCAATGAAAAGTTAAAGAATTGTTTCCTCTGGAGTTTGAAAGATGCTCAGCTTTCCTTCTCAGCAGTGTTATGTGGGGTGGCTTGGAGTGTGATGTCTGCTCTACCCTTAGGGTGGGGTTGCTGTAGTGCGAGCATTAATCCTGTAGGCATAATTCCTGAAAGAGGGTTTAGGATTAGGTGGGCTCCACGTTCTTCATTGAGTGGCAGTTTGTCCGGAGATTTTAAATCATCTCACCCCCCCGGGGCCCGGCAGTTGCTGGTCCACACTGGATGATGGTACCCCAGGGATCTTCCCTGGATCCCACTCCTGTGTTGGAGGAGACAATTCTTAGTCCACTTCGTCACCTATGGACCCCACATTTCCTGGTCTCTTAGGTCCAGTCTCCAAACTCAATCTCTCCTACTCTTGCCCTTTTGAATTCCTGACCAGGCAGGTCTCTCCCAGCCAGTCCTGCCAGTGGACAAATTGGAGGGGGAAGGAGGAGTTGGGTGTGATTCCATGACCAATATTCCCCTGTGTAAACCTCTCTCCAAGTTTGCTTTTTTTCTGGTACTTACGCACACTCTATGTCATGCAGTGTGGGTTTTCCGGGCCTGTATTTCAGGCAAAACTTGAGTTTGCCAAGAATTGGCCAGGAATTGGTTCCCCCCTCATCCCATGCAGTAGTTGCAAAATGGTTCCTTTTTCTGTTCTTCACATGCAGCAGGGAAAGAAGCTTCTTTCCCACACAAGGATATTGTGTACCATGCATTTCAGTTAAGTTGGGCAGTGTCTCTGATGTCTGATCTCTCTGTATCCAGACATGCTCTAGGTCTACCTAAATGCAAGTTCCTTTAATTCCCTTATCCATTCAATTTGCTTGCACAGGGACCACTCTGCCTGGTGCCACTGGCAGCAGCAGTAGTAATGCTGGGGATTTCTACATTATTTTATTATATCCAACCTCCTGAGTCCCTGATCTGGTTTGAATGTCAAGTATTAAGTCACAGTAAAGTCTCCCCCATTCTTTTTTTTCACCCACCTTGCTAAGAAGCTGCCTATTTTCTTGGTTTCACAGCACAGAGAAACCAGGAAAGTGACCCCTGTTCCACCATCTTGAAAACCTTGCATAACATTTGATTTGCTTGACCAAGAGTTGTGGCTCTGGGATTTGAACATCACATCAAACTCATGAAACAAAATACACTTCATTCAGTCTCCAACAATAGACTTTCCACATTTTTTTAAGATACCTGGTAGCCAACCTGGCACACATAGGAACAGCTGAAGCTCCTTACTGTAAGATGCAGCTTCTAAATATTTAATTTCTCCAAACTTGGATGTGTGTAAGAGCCTTAATGAGGAGGTAGCTAAGATGGCGGCTGGCTGAGAGCAAAAGAGGAGACATTTAATTGTTTTCTCCTGACCTTATTGTAATCTACTAAGAATCTTTCTGTGCCCATGAACACTGTGTGACGCACCTGTAGTTGAGCTTGTGACACGTGTATACTTGTTAAGGTGAAGAGTATTTAAGTAGGTAGGGTTGGAGTTGTTTGA
Organism: Tamias sibiricus; assembly: GCA_025594165.1. Taxonomy (NCBI): domain Eukaryota; kingdom Metazoa; phylum Chordata; class Mammalia; order Rodentia; family Sciuridae; genus Tamias; species Tamias sibiricus. The sequence continues at coordinate 114,095,133 of CM046664.1, forward strand.
GGGGTTGTTGTTGGAGTTGGAGAGAGAAGTCAGAAGAGAAAGCAGAATAAAGAACCTACTCGTTTCCAGTCTGCCTCTGAATTCTTTCCCGCGGTATCATTGCTGCAGGCGGCAAGAGATGTGCATAATCATAGGAGTTAGGGTCTAGTAGGTATATCCACCTTTGCTCAGGGAAGCCGTGATTTCCTGGGTCCCATCACCTTTCTACCTTCATAGACTAATGATCTTCCCAGAGGTGTGGAACTAATTTCTATCTCTGGTGCAGCAGATTACTCATCAATCATAGGCTTTTCCTACACAAGTAATTCAATAAACAGTCTAGACACCCAAGTGTAGGAATACCATTTATTAGTATGGACCTCAGAAGGATTCTTGTTATCTTGCCTCTGGCATACATTAACATATTCCCCATATTCATATTTCAAACAGAAGGATTCAACCAAGGGGCAAATTCTTAGATGGCTTTGAGACTAGAGGAAAGGTGACAAGCCAGATAATAACACTCTCCCTTCCTGGAGCACAATTTATTACTTAAAAATACAGTATTTCCAAGAACTGTCTAGGTGTATTGATTAAAAATGTTTCTTTTACTTGTGGAGCACAGTGTATATCTTAAAGCACTTGCATATAGTCACATTTGTCCTCAAAACTCACTGAAGAAAAATAGGGTACTTGTGACCTTCTTCACTGATTACATTCACCAAAAATGAAAAAAATCAATAGATTATGAATACTCTTTCTACTAAATCTTCCAACTATGTTTAGAAGCCTGCTGCTAATGAGTAAGGTCAAATTAGGGATGTATAGATACATTCCCAAATATTTAAGGAGAGAGCTCACAAAAATAGAAAATTCTAGTTGTAATCATTTTGGGCTTCACTTCAAATTTTCATAATTGGGATGTTGCAGTTTTTACTGTTATCTCATGGAATATTGTGTTTGGTGTATTTTTTTCTATCTAACTGTGGATGACCTTAGACACAATATAAACAACACAACAACCTAGTTACTGAAATTTTATCAGGTAACAAAATGGAGTCATTCCATCATGGTAAATGCCACAGAACTAAATAAATATTAGGAAGCCAAACCTACTAAATCATTTCATAGGTGTTTTAGTCAGCTTTTCCCACTGCTGTAACTAAAAGACCTGACCAGAAGGTTGTTAAAGGAGGAAGAGTTTATTTGAGGGCTCACTGTTTCAAAGGTCTCAGTCCATAGATGCTCCATTCCTTGGACTCAAGGTGAGGCAATACATCATGGTGGAAGAGTGTGAGGAAGGGAAGTGGCTCACATGATGATCAGAAAGCAGAGGGATTCCACTCTCTGATACAAAATATATACCCCAAAGTCATGCCTCCAGGCACCCACCTCCTCTAGCCATCTCCTATCCACCTTCAGTTACTCAGTTAATCCCATCAAGAGATTTAATTTCTCCCCTAAACCTTCAATCATTGTTTAACAAGTGAGCTTTTGAGGGACATCTCACATCCAAACCATAACAATAGGAAAAAAAATAATACTACAGAAACCTGGTTTACGTTAAGATATTGTAGAATCTTCAGAGAGGTCTATATTATTCATCAGAATTTTGTGTTTATTATTAATTATTTTTAGGTTGTTTTCAATATATTTCAGAATAGGTAAAACCATTTGGTATACTTTCCTTTTCTATAGAAGAGTATGTGTGAATTCTTTGTCCTCATTGGAGAGTTTTTAAGATGATTTTAACACACATTTACATTAGCATGCATCATTAGTAGTCTAAAACCATCAAAACATATTGCTCATTCAGTATAATTACTGCATTCAATATAGCAAACACTTAAGTCTAATATAGCTCTATTGCCTCCTTTATTAAGCAAATATTTATTGAGCACTTGCTATGTGCCAAGAAAAAGTTAGTGCTGAATGCTTGCAACAAGGATGAATAAAGTAAAATTACTTGTGGATTCATCATCTGGTAGAAAAAAATCTCAATGTGTGGCTTCTTAGATGCATAAATTGCCATAATATCATTACAGTTGCTTTACACTATCTTCTGGAGTTTAGCTTTGAAATTTTAAATGTTTTCTAATCCAGTATTTTCAACATGGAGCATGAACATTGGGAAAGTTATTATAAAAATAAAGTTTTTTTGTCAAATAATTTTGAGATGTCATCATACCATATTCTACCACATTGTTCCCACAACTGCCACAAAAAGTACTTCAGTAAAGAAAACTATTTGTCTCATTGCTTTTAAAGTTACTTGATATTTGATGAAAATTTCTACATAGTAACTAGCAGAATCCTAGAGAACTGATGTTTTGCACAACACACTTTGAACTACTCTAATAAATACCGATAGGTCTCTTTTGCTTAAAAAGTAAACTTAGGCCATGTTATTTCCTAAACATTTGTTTGTAAGTTTGATAAATCTGAGTCTTAATCACTATCCACCTTGAGGAAGATACTTGTCTTGAGAAGTCCCTGTCAGGGATTGAGCTGAAGTTTCTCTCCTTTAGTTAGAAATAATAACAAGTACCTCCTCACAATATGGCGAGGGGAAGGGAATCATCTTGGAACATATTCATTAATTGTTAATTCTACAATTATTTATTATCTCTTTTCCACATCAGATATGTTAGGCACTGGATGAAACCAGTGGAAAAGATTTCTGCATTTGGAAAGTTTATTCCTGGTGATGTGCAGACATCTATAAAATAACCACACAGGTATACGCACAAATTACAAATAAATAGCTTTGATGAAGGAAGCCTTGCTATCCTTCTATTTCAGAGAAAAATTTCTGCAGTGTTCTCCTTTAGTTAGGTCACCATACAAATTAGCTTTATATGACATTTCTTATTCTTGGAAGAATAATTTGAGTAGTGTCCCTGAGATGGTTAAATACCTGGATAGAAGGCCATATTTTGAGGGGAGAAGAATGCAGCAAGTTCTGTTATTCTTTGAGTAGCTTTGGGATCCCTTTGTTGGTGGCTCTGCAAAAAGCTGGGCAGTGTGGGGCTGACCTTTGGAACTAGTCCTGACCACATGATCCAGAAAAGTCTTGCTGGCCCAAAGCATCAGAAACTATGACCCTGAGTGTCAAGGCCTGGGTGTCATGAGGATAACACTAGATCCTCAGACCTCCAAGAAAATAAAGACCTCTGAACTAATCTTAACACTGGTTATCAGCAGTACTGCTGTGTAAGGGTCTCCTGATACCAGCTAGAGTGAAGCATCTGCTACCTCTACTGAAATATTGACTTCAATCTCACCAGACTGCAAATTCTGTCAGAGATAATCAAAATCCTCACCATTTTCTGAAGAACGTTGTTTCTAATGTTAGTTTCTAATCTCAGCCAATGATGTTCTTAAATCAATTCTAAGACATAAGCACTAGTTGTCTCAAATCTCTACCTCCTCAGGCCTGGGAGGCAACATAAATAAGAATCTGGCCATTTCCGAATAATAATAATAATAATAATAATAATAATAATTTACACAAATTGAATATATTGAGCTACACCTGTGGAGAACTGCATGATTGAGTTGAGACAGAGCAGGTGGAGAGCATAACAGAAGCTTTCCTCACAGTTGTGAGGGACTCTTGTGACAAGGAAGAAATAAGAGAAGCTACCAGTGGAATGTGTGTCCTTATCCCCTCTCTAGACAGAAACTTGGAGGTTGGAGGTGTGTTGGGTTGATTGAGGAGATTTAAAATGGCAATGAGAAGTTTCCTCCATGATCCTATTTGAGAATCCAAAGGATATTTGCTTCATAGGATGGCCTCACACCCATCAAATTATACACAGTAAAAGACTTTGTGCCTGCCATGGTTAAGCAGAAGAAGTGCCTAAGTTCAGTATATCTAAGCTTCTCTTGGCCCATATGAGGCATCAAGGGAAGCATATATCTCTGAATATCTTGGAGAAGAGGGGTTACAGAACCACTGAGTTGATAGCAAATGTGTTGGTTTGGATTTGAAATGTCCTTCCAAATCCATGTGTTCAAAGCATGGTCCCCCATGCAGTAAGGTTCAGAAGTATAGCTTTGGGGAAGTATTTGAATCATGAATCTCTCACCTCATCAGTGGATTAATCCACTAAAAGCTGAAAAGGCTACTGGGAGGCAGGACCTAGTTGGAGGAAGTAGGTTACTGGGGGGTGTTCCCTGATAGGCTTCATCTTCTCCCTAGCCCCTTTTTCTCTGTTTCTTTGCTTCCTAGCTACCCTGAGCTGAGCAGATTTTCTTTGCTATACCCTTCTGCCATGATTTTTTTCCTTATCTGAGACCTAAAGAAATGGAGCCAGCTGACCATAGACTGAAACCTCTGAAACCATGAGCCAAAATAAATATTTTCTGCTATAAATTGCTCCTGTAGGGTATTTTGTCCACAGTGATGGAAAGCTGACTAACGTGGTAAGTTAATGGCTTTGACATAGGAGCCACTACTGTGACCCTGGGAAGAGATGACAGTACAACAAGTGCTACAGCAGAGGCAGCCAAATTAGGGTACCAACTAGAGTTTGAGGCCAAGAGTCCAGAGGTTCTCACTGCCAGGGAGATACTAGTTATTTGTTAGGCAGTTAGAGTTGGATCATCAATCACCTACATTAAAACACTTCTGTTGAAATACTTAATGGGATTTCTGTTTTTCCTATTAATCTGACCTAAACTGATAACAACAATGCTCTCTTTATTTTTCTAACAAAAGATCATGCATGATTCAATATCTGGCCAATTTCTTCTGGGAGAAAAAGACTAAACTTTAAGATTAAAAAATACTTCTCACAGACATAATGCAGGAAGTTGTTATTGACTAGATCAATATAGCTCTCTACCTTCTTATCTTTTTATTTTTCAAGTTCGAAAGCATTTCTGATACTTAACACATCCTCTTGTTTTGCATGGAAATGAAATTCTGTTTCTATGACAAAATGCAGCTGTGTACAGATGTTGGCCATAATGGCCCCATGTAGCTTATCATTTCTGAAGAATAAGTGACTATTTTTCAACAGGCTTCATTTTACTTAGTAGGACAGAAGCATAATCTAAAAATGTAATATAGTATTTAATTCTTAGTGTGGATAAAAGGAAAAGAGTAAAATAAAAATTAATAGCTAAATGTGTTCTAAATAAAAAACAGATGCAATATTGAGGAAATGAACTCCTCTTAAGTGCCCATCCCACCATCTTGTCTCTCAAATGCATACCAACTACCTCTTTTATATTCCTATGCACAATTGGAATATTGAAATGTTTGTAGGCATTAGGTATTTTAAAAAAAACAATTAAAATATATGTATGCTTTTGTGTCCCACAAGTCACAATATGTATTTGATTGACCAGAAAATGGTAAGGATAAATAGCATTTGGGGAATGAGGAAGGACAGAATGTGTTTGAGATAGGGGAGAACTGCAAAACTGGCCAAGACTTCAAATACTTCTACAATGAATACAAGCAAAAAGGACAGCTTAGGTGAATGTGGAGCGAATGCCCTAAAGATTCAGAGGCTCTAACCTAACTAAATACAACATCTTGTGAGAGGTGAGAGTGGGAAAGCATGCTATTATATCTCACAGGAAACACTCTGATTCTGGTGTCTCATTCTCATGACAAAGGTGGCAACCAGAATAGAGAATAGCACAGCATGGATCCATCCTCCTGACAAAGACAGGAGGAAGAATAGAAAATAATGCAAAGTTAGCGCCTTCTTGTTCAAATATATTGTAATATTAGGGTCTTCCTCTCTTCCGGCAAGGATGTAAAACATTTAGTCCTGACAGAGTGTAACTGTGATCTAATAATTGCTAAAACTCCCAGCCCTAGAGAGTTTCGGGGTTTGTTTTACAAATAGGAAGGCGTATTCATAAGCACTGTCACTTTTTCAGAAAGGATTCATTGTTTGGAAGAGGAAATATAATTGTTATACTACAGAATCATATATGAAGTAGAACCAGGGCTCTTCAAATTTTTCCATGTGGTAATGTTAAAGTATTTGCAAAAGAAAATAATTCACATTGGACAAAGGCAGGCAAAATCTACTGCCGATGCTGGAATTACAATATTTGTCACTATAGCTTCTGGTAGACTAGAACAATTAGTTCTTCATATGTTTGTGTGTTCATGCTGTTAGATATACTAATCAAACCAATAAATAAAGTTCAGAAAAATGGCCCATTGCCATGTCATTAAAAATGTCTTTCAAGGATCATAACTTCATAGTTAAAGCAAATTGAAGAAATTGAAGTGCTTTTGAAAATAAGATATGTGTACAAATACTATCATCAGGGTATTTGTTTAAATTTCTGTAGTAATCTGACCATTACAAATTGTAATTAGAGAAATCCATTATAAATTCAACAGGCTATAACTATTAAAAATCTAGTGGAAAATTTCAAAACTTAATTCCAAAATATTTCCCTAGTATTCTAGGAACAATATAATGAGACCTTTACATAGAGTTATGCATTTAACTCTCACAACAGTTTTGTGAGGAACAACCTCTTATCCGTATTGTAGAGGAAACTAAACATGTCATTGCTGTGGTTAGACCTGGAATGTAATCTTGTGGTGGAAAACAAGCAGTGAGAAACCTGTAATTCCAGCCACTAGGGAAACTGAGGCAGGCAGTGGGTTGGTTCCTGTAAGAAAAGAAGAAAATGAAGGAAATAGAGAGGTGAGTTGGCTCAACAGTAACACAGGTTTATTCTGGACAAATCTGCAGAGGGATGGCCCAGCCGAGACTGAGACCTGTCTTCTGCTTGCAGCCTAGGATAGATATAGGGGAACGAGGGAGGGGAAAATTTTGCAGTTAGACTGTTGTCAGAGGGTTGTCAGGAAAGAGTTGTTGTGGTGTCACTTTCAAAAGGAACTAGGTGTTTTCAGGATTTCAGTCCCAGATAACAATTTCCTTTCTTATGATGTTGGAGTATTGTCTGGGGTTTAGGTCAGGCTGAATCAGAGTGACCTTGAGGTGACTCTTGTTCTAAGATAGAGGATATGTTTCAAAATTGCCTTGCCTGTGCCAAGTTCTATGTAATAGTTCAAGACCAGCCTTGGCAATATAGTATGCCTCTATCTCGAAAGTAAATAAATGCATAAACAAATAAGGAGAGAAGTTGGCACTAAGATACGAATTTGTTACCCACAAATTGTTGCACCCACCACTGTTTAGAAGAGAGTTCCCTCCCCCCAAAGCAATTCCTTTGTCCACTGGGTGTCACAAAGCAGAAAATGAAACATAGAGTGCCTATAACACAAATTTATTCACTGACCAGAGAACGGAGAATCTAGGCTCACAAATCAACTTCTTGACCTCTTGGACAATAGAACATCATGGATACAGGGGGAAAAAAAATAGAGGTTAATAAAAAAAGGAATATTCATGTTTTTTTCCTAGAAAGGGTGGATATTTTCCAGAATTCAGGCACCCCTTTTTTGTTGTTGTTATTCCTTTTATGGTCTGATGCTTTTTGTAAAAGTGGCTGGTAGGTATTTCTGTTAGTGTGTAAATTAGATTATAATGAAGTGATAGGTTATCTGAGGGTCACTCTGACAGCCATCTTATTTAGATTCAACTGGTTTCAGATAACCCACTTGAAGAGGAACTTCTGGCTTTTAGGCATCCTATCCTAAAGAATAAACAATATTAGAGCAAGTCAGAAATTCAAATAGATCACTGTAGGTGGTACACTGGGTAACAAAGAGGCTGTCAGGGGTCACCATGGGGACAAAGGGCAAATGCATTCTGAGGTCTTAACTCAAGACCCATTAATAGTATGGAATGTGTTCTTCTCTATCTCCTTCACTCCTGAGATCACATCAACCACAGAAACTAGGGGCATCATGACAATATATCTTTGCTATATTGTCTCCAGAAATAAACTAAATCAGAGAATAGGTGATTGGCAATCACCACGAAACTCATGCAAACTCCTGGAGCCCTTAACCTGTTACCCACTAAAAGTATGGTATATGTTTTCTTCCACCCCCACCCTTGTGCTTTCTCTACGTACCATAGCTCCACCTCATCACAAGGATGAGATGTGTGTGAGGGATGGTGGCACCTGTACAAATAGTGGGGAATACAATACTTTCTGGTATAAACTGGGTATTCCTCAAAGTCAGAATATTTGCAAAACTAACAAATCTCTTTTAAAACCTTGCCTCTGGACAATGAAAGCTTAACAGAGTTTTGTCTACCCCATATAATCAATAAAAGCTTATGTGTTTTTTAGTTCAGGGAGTAGCCTCGTCCCCCCTTCCATCAGTGCTGTTTTTTCCTTCAGCTAAAGCAACAATAAAGCCTTGACTGTATGCTTGTGCTTACTTAGGTGGGTTTTACTTATACCATCACCGAGTTAGAAGTTCCTGTTTCTGGTATCAACAGTAGCATATTTTGAGTCATTCACTTTGCCATGTACATGATACAATTTAAAATCTATTTCTCAAATGGTCAAGTGATGTTGTTACCAAAAGCTCAGTCCTTGTCCCCAGTGCCAATCCAATAATGAGGAAATGCTTTTAAGAAGAAATAAAAAGAAGGTTTATTGCTTTGCTAGCAAAGGAGAAACACAAGAGATTCCTATTCCAGAGGCTGTGATTCTTGCCATCAGCAGGAACAGGGAGCTTTTAGAGGTGATTCAAAGGCTACATTCCATGCGTTCTCTGTTGGTGGTGTAATTCACTTGTTAATATTTGTTTATTTATTTATTCATTCTTTCTGATCAGTTATACATGACAATAAAATGCTCTTTGATTCATTGTACACTAATAGAGCAGAATTTTTCACTTCTCTGGTAATACCCAAAGTAGTGTCACACCATTCATGCAATCATACATTTACCTAGGGTAATGCTGACTGTTTCATTTCACCATCTTTCCTACCCCCATACCCCCTCTCACCTCCCCTTTGCCCCATCCAAAGTTCCTCCACTCATCCCATGCCTCTTCCCCCTCCCACATTATGGATTAGAATCCACTCATCAGAGAAAACATTCAACCTTTGTTTTTTTGGGATTGGCTTACTTTGCTTAGCATGATATTCTCAAACTTCATCCATTTACCTGAAAATGCCATAATTTTATACCCTTATATTGCTGAGTAATATTCCATTATGTATATATGCCAGTTTCTTTATCCATTCATCTGTTGAAAGGCATCTAGGTTGGTTCCACAGATTGGCTATTGTGAATGGTGCTGCTATGAACATTGATGTGGCTGAGTCACTGTAGTATGCTGTTTTTAAATCCTTTGGGTATAGATAGACCAAGGAGTGAGATAACTGGGTCAAACGGTGGTTCCATTTCAATTTGGGATATACTTATTTCTGAGATCTTCTGGTGCCACCCCCAAAGTCTGAATTACTTCGTTTCTATGGTGGATGTGTACTCAAAGATAGATAAATATGCCTAAAATGGAGAAGATTAGGGAGGGGGAGACATTAGGGAAGAGAATTGAGAGAGAAAGAGAAAGAAACATGTGCATTTTAAAAATAAGTTGCAATGGCAGAGCAGCAAGGGCTATATTCAAAGCATAAAGTGGACCACTCTTACAATCTGCTGATTGAGTCTAACCATTCATTAACTAAAATATAAGAATCAAAAAGTGACTTATTGAAGGAGTCACCAATAAGTCTGAATTTTGCACCTTTTACTTGCTTTTTTTTTTTCCTTCTTCTTTAAATAATGTCTCAGTAGCAGTTAGACTCACCTTTTTCCAAATGGGAAATAAAGCTTTTGCATAAACATCATAAAGAACTCATTGCAAAGACAATAACTAACCAGATTGGAACTAAGGGCCCAGTTTGAAGATCTAGTCTCTCAAATAATTGTGCTCCTGAAGTGCTGGGCAGTGCCCCAGATAGAAGAGGAAACCACCTGGGAAAAGAAGTACATTGAAATCCATTAGCTAAATCCTACTTGAAATGTCCAAGGTCAGTGATGAGGGTGGAAATCTGAATGTGATATGATATGGGAGAACATATTGCATAGATGTTTGAGAATATGAAGTGCTAAGTTAAACAAAGGTTATATTCAGAAATAAAGAAAGACATTCAAGTTACAGAAGTAGACTTGAAACACTTTCAGGATATGTGCACAGCTCTGAAAAATGCAAAGATAACAGCACCAAAATAAATATTAACATTTTAATCTCATTTATTTTGGTGCCAGGGATTGTACCCAGGGTCTTGCACACACTAAGCACACAGTGTCCCACTGAATGTTACCCCAGCCTCCAGAGTAGTTAACATTCTTGCTGCTTACTTTGTAGTTGGCATCATCCTAAATCCTTTACATGCATTATCTCATCCTCACAATGACACTACGAGGTCTTGCTTTTATTATTATTTAATAATATATTTTTTCATATATAAGGGGACAAAGAAGAAAATATGTAGAACGTAGCCAAGGCCACATGTTTGCTAAAGATTAAAACTGAGCTTTAACTCAGACAGCTAGCTCTAGGGTCTGTGATTTTAATTACTAAGATAATTTTTTTTTTATCGAAAGCACCACAGTTAGAGGGAGAAACTTGGGAGAGGACTGGCATTGCAAAAACTCTACTGAATAAAAAGTGTAGAGCTGTAACAATTTTCTTTTTATTTGTATGTTTTAGGAAATTGTATTTCAGACTGGTCTGGTCTACAAAAGTATATACTGCATACGTACAAGAAGGAAAGGAAAGAGAAGAATAAGAAAAAGAAGGAACAGAAAGGAAAATGAGGGGAAGGACTTCAATCCAAAACAACATTCTACCCCACTCTTGGTTAGTCTTTGCTGCAAGAGCCCAAGTGAGCATGCACTGATGTTGCTATTATTACACTCATAAGATGCCATCTGTGCCTCTTATTCTTATTGTTTATTTATGTATCCTAATTGGCTTTGAGTTATTGGTTCTTCTCCCAGTAATTAAAAGTAAGTTACACACACACACACACACACACACACACACACACACAAAGTGTGTGAGTAGGGCAATCCAAGAAATAATTAGAATATTTTTAGAATCTCTATTTTATAAATAATACCTATTCTTATTTACTTGTTCTGAGAAGTTTGACTGAATGTCATTAAAAACTGGAGAAGATAGAATTTCATTAAATGAAAGAGAATTTTACTGCTTACTTTTAGAATGTGTTGGAGAAAGAAAGTTTGGTGGCAAAGCTGTCAGCTCAGACTGTCCAGATATAAAATGATTGATGCTTATAAAAATAAGGGTTGTTGCTATGAAAATTTGAAAAGTCAGTGTTTGACTTTCATTCACGTTTGTGCTAGTTCTGCTGTTTTGTAAATTTATTAAAATATTCTAAGCACCAAAACACTCAGAAAGTCGACATCCTAGTATAACTTGGTCTATATAAGCCCCAAAATGTCAGCACTTAATTTGCCCTTTCTTTTTTTTTTTTTTTTTTTTTTTTTAATTTTTTTATTATTTATTTACTTATTCATCATGCACAAGTATAGTATCTTTTTACATACAACTGCTTGTATACAAAGTATATAAGTACCATTCAGATCTTCAATCATGCATTTAGGATAATGATATCCATCTCATTCAACCACCAATTTTTTTCCAACCCCCCCCTTACTCCCTCCCTCCCCTCCCTTTCCGTTGACCATTCTAGTGTTCCTCTGATCCTATGTACCCCCTTCCAACAACTCTGTGAACCAGCCTCCTTATATCAGAGAAAACATTCGGTACTTGGATTTTTGAGATTGACTAATTTCACTTAGCATTATATTCTCCAACTTCATCCATTTACCTGCAAATGCCATTATTTTATTCTCTCTTATTGCTGAGTAAAATTCCATTTTGTATATATACCATATTTTCTTTATCCACTCATCTACTGAGGGGCATCTAGGTTGGTTCCATAACCTAGCTATTGTGAATTGTGCTGCTATAAACATTGAAGTGGCTGTGTCACTGTAATATGCTGTTTTTAAGTCTTTTGGGAATAGACCCAGGAGTGGGATGGCTGGGTCATAGGGTGGCTCCATTCCCATTTTCCCAAGAAATCTCCATACTGCTTTCCATAGCGGTTGCACCATTTTGCAGTCCCACCAGCAATGTATGAGTGTGCCTTTGTCCCCACATCCTCTCCAACATTTATTGTTGTTTGTGTTCTTGATAGCTGCCATTCTGACTGGAGTGAAATGAAATCTTAGAGTAGTTTTGATTTGCATTTCTCTAATTGCCAGTGATGTTGAGCATTTTTTCATGTATTTGTTGATTAATCGTGTATCTTCTTCTGAGAAGTGTCTTTTCAATTCCTTAGCCCATTTATTGATTGGGTTATTTGCTTTTTTGGTGTTAAGTTTTTTTAGTTCTATATACATTCTAGAAATTAGTGCTCTATCTGATGTGCATGTATTAAATATTAGTTCCCAATTAGTTGGCTCTCTATTCACCTCACTGATTGTTTCTTTTGCTGAGAAGAAGCTTTTCAGTTTAAATCTATCCCATTCATTAATTCTTGGTAATAGTTCTTGTGCTACAGGATTCTTATTAAGGAACTTGGGGCCTAATCCGACATGTTGGAAATTGGAGCTTACTTTTTCTTCTATTAGGCGTATTGTCTCTGGTCTAATTCCTAGGTCCTTGATCCACTTTGAATTGAATTTTGTGCATGGTGAGAGACAAGGGTTTAATTTCATTTTGTTGCATATGGATTTCCAGTTTTCCCAGCACCATTTGTTGAAGAGGCTATCCTTTCTCCACTGTACATTTTTGGCACCTTTGTCTAATATAAGATAGCTGAAATTATATGTATTAGTCTCTGTGTCCTCAATTCTGTACCATTGGTCCACCAGTCTGTTTTGGTGCCAATACCATGCTGTTTTTGTTACTATTGCTCTATAGTATAATTTAAAGTCCGGTATGGTGATGCCACCTGCTTCACTTTTCTTGCTCAGGATTGCTTTGGCTATTCTGGGTCTCTTATTTCTCCAGATGAATTTCATGACTGCTTTTTCTATTTCTTTGAAGAATGACATTGGGATTTTGATTGGAATTGCATTAAATCTGTATAATGTTTTTGGTAGTATGGACATTTTGACAATATTGATTCTACCTATCCAAGAGCAAGGTAGGTCTTTCCATCTTCTGAGTTCTTCTATGATTTCTTTCTTTAGTGTTCTATAATTTTCCTTATAGAGCTCTTTCACCTCTTTCGTTAAGTTGATTCCCAGGTATTTTATTTTTTTTTGATGCTATTGTAAATGGCGTAGTTTTCATCATTTCCCTTTCAGAGGCTTTGTCACTGATGTACAAAAATGCCTTTGACTTATGGGTATTGATTTTGTATCCTGCTACTTTGCCAAATTCATTTACTAGTTGTAAAAGTTTTCTGGTAGAGTTTTTTGGGTCTTCTAGGTAGATTATCATGTCATCAGCAAATAGTGCTAATTTGAGCTCTTCTTTTCCTATCTGGATCCCTTTAATTTCTTTCGTCTGTCTAATTGCTCTTGCCAGAGTTTCCAGTACTATGTTAAATAGCAGTGGTGAGAGGGGGCATCCCTGTCTTGTTCCAGTTTTTAGAGGGAATGCTTTCAATTTTTCTCCATTTAAGATAATGTTAGCTCTGGGCCTTGCATAAATAGCTTTTATAATGTTGAGATATGTCCCTGATATTCCTAGTTTTTCCAGTGTTTTGAACATAAAGGGGTGCTGTATTTTGTCAAATGCTTTTTCTGCATCTATTGAGATAATCATATGATTTTTATCTTTAAGTCTATTGATGTGATGTATTATGTTTATTGATTTCCGAATGTTGAACCAGCCTTGCATCCCTGGAATAAACCCCACTTGATCATGGTGCACTATCTTTTTGATATGTTTTTGTATCCGATTTGCCAGAATTTTGTTGAGGATTTTTGCATCTATGTTCATTAAGGATATTGGCCTAAAGTTTTCTTTTTTGGATGTGTCTTTGCCTGGCTTTGGAATTAATGTAATATTGGCCTCATAAAAAGAGTCTGGAAGAGCTCCCTCTTTTTCTATTTCTTGAAATAGTTTGAAGAGCATTGGTATTAGTTCTTCTTTGAAAGTCTTGTAGAACTCTGCTGTAAACCCATCAGGTCCTGGACTTTTCCTTGTTGGTAGCTTTTTGATGACATCTTCTATTTCTTTGCTTGTAATCGATCTGTTTAAATTGTGTATAGCCTCCAGATCCAGTTTAGGCAAATCATATGACTCTAGAAATCTGTCAATGCATTCAGCATTTTCTGTTTTATTAGAGTACAAGTTTTCAAAGTAATTTCTAATTATCTTCTGTATATCTGAGGTGTTTGTTGTGATATTCCCTTTTTCATCACAAATGTTAGTGATTTGAGTTTTTTCTCTTCTTCTTTTCGTTAGCATTGCTAAGGGTCTGTCAATTTTGTTTATTTTTTCAAAGAACCAACTTTTAGTTTTGTCAATTCTTTGAATTGTTTCCTTAGTCTCAATTTCATTAATTTCTGCTCTGATTTTAATTATTTCCTGTCTTCTGCTGCTCTTGGTGTTGATCTGTTCTTCTTTTTCTAGTGCTTGGATGTGTGATGTTAAGTCGTTTATTTGTTGGTTTTTCTTCCTTTTAAAGAATGAACTCAGTGCAATGAATTTTCCTCTTATTACTGCCTTCATAGTGTCCCAGAGATTTCTATATGATGTATCTGTGTTCTCATTTACCTCTAGAAATTTTTTAATCTCCTCTTTGATGTCTTCTTCAACCCCTTGTTCATTCAGTAGCATGTTGCTTAGCTTCCAGTTGTTGGAGTAGTTTTTCTTATTCCTTGTTTTGTCATTGATTTCCAATTTCATCCCTTTATGGTCTGATAGCATGCAGGGTAGTATTTCTATTTTTTTATATTTGCTGAGATTTGCCTTGTGACATAATATATGATCTATTTTGGAGAAGGAGCCATGTGCTGCTGAGAAAAAAGTGTATTCATTTACTGAGGGATGAAATATTCTATATATGTCTGTTAGATCTAAGTTATTAATTGTTTTAAGGAGGCCTAAGGTTTCTTTGTTTAGTTTTTGTTTGGATGATCTATCCATTGGTGAGAGAGGTGTGTTGAAATCCCCTAGAATAACTGTGTTGTGGTCAATTTTACTCTTGAACTTGAGAAGCGTTTGTTTGATGAATGTAGGTGCTCCATTATTTGGGGCATATAGATTTATGATTGTTATATCCTCCTGATGAATGGTTCCCTTAAGTAGTAAGAAATATCCATCTTTGTCCCTTTTGATTAACTTTGGCTTGAAGTCTACCTTATTTGAAATGAGAATGGAAACCCCTGCTTGCTTCCGCAGGCCATGTGAGTGATAAGACTTTTCCCAGCCTTTTACCTTCAGTCTATTGATGTCTTTTTCTATGAGGTGTGTTTCTTGGAGACAGCAGATTGTTGGGTCATTTCTTTTAATCCATTCAGATAATCTGTGTCTTTTGAATGGCGAGTTTAGGCCGTTAACATTCAGGGTTATTATTGAGATGTGATTTTTATTCCCATCCATTTTTATTTGTATGATGATCTTTAGCTTGATTTGGTTTCTCTTCTGGTTGGTATTTCCCTTAGTTTAATATCTCCCTTTGTTGATTTTCATTGTTATTTTTCTCTTCTTCTTCATGGAAAATTTTGCCCAGGATGTTCAGAAGTGCTGGCTTTCGAGATGTGAAATCTTTTAACTTTTGCTTGTCGTGGAAGGTTTTTATTTCATCTTCAAATCTAAAGCTCAATTTTGCTGGATATAAGATTCTTGGTTGACATCCCTTTTCCTTCAGAGCTTGAAATATGCTATTCCAGGATCTTCTTGCTTTTAAGGTCTGTGTAGAAAAATCTGAACAAAGTCTGATTGGTTTCCCCCTATATGTAATCTGCTTCCTTTCTCTTGTGGCTTTTAATATTCTCTCCTTGCTCAGTATATTAGGCATTTTCATTATAATGTGTCTTGGTGTGGATCTGTTGTGATTTTGTATGTTTGGTGTTCGGTAGGCCTCTTGAACTTGGTTTTCCCCTTCATTCCTCAAGTTTGGAAAATTTTCTCTTGCTCTGGTTGCAGCTGGGCAGGTCGCACTCCCCCAGGGAGTGGAGGAAGCACTTCACCAGGTCTGGCCCTGCGTGCAGCAGCTGGGAGATGCTACTCTGGGCCCCGAAGACCAGGCAAACTGGTGGCTGGGTCTCTCCTTCCAGCGGGCGGGAGTCTACCTCTTGCTCTGGTCGCAAATGGGCAGGTCGCACTCTTCCCGATAATGGAGGAAGCCCTTCCCCGGGTCTGGCCCTGCGTGCAGCAGCCGGGAGCTGCTACTCTGGGCCCAGGCGGCCAGGCAAACTGGTGGCTGGGTCTCTCCTTCCAGCGGGCGGGAGTCTACCTCTTGCTCTGGTCGCAAATGGGCAGGTCGCACTCTTCCCGATAATGGAGGAAGCCCTTCCCCAGGTCTGGCCCTGCGTGCAGCAGCAGGGAGCTGCTACTCTGGGCCCAGGCGGCCAGGCAAACTGGTGGCTGGGTCTCTCCTTCCAGCGGGCGGGAGTCTACCTCTTGCTCTGGTCGCAAATGGGCAGGTCGCACTCTTCCCGATAATGGAGGAAGCCCTTCCCCGGGTCTGGCCCTGCGTGCAGCAGCCGGGAGCTGCTACTCTGGGCCCAGGCGGCCAGGCAAACTGGTGGCTGGGTCTCTCCTTCCAGCGGGCGGGAGTCTACCTCTTGCTCTGGTCGCAAATGGGCAGGTCGCACTCTTCCCGATAATGGAGGAAGCCCTTCCCCAGGTCTGGCCCTGCGTGCAGCAGCAGGGAGCTGCTACTCTGGGCCCAGGCGGCCAGGCAAACTGGTGGCTGGGTCTCTCCTTCCAGCGGGCGGGAGTCTACCTCTTGCTCTGGTCGCAAATGGGCAGGTCGCACTCTTCCCGATAATGGAGGAAGCCCTTCCCCGGGTCTGGCCCTGCGTGCAGCAGCCGGGAGCTGCTACTCTGGGCCCAGGCGGCCAGGCAAACTGGTGGCTGGGTCTCTCCTTCCAGCGGGCGGGAGTCTACCTCTTGCTCTGGTCGCAAATGGGCAGGTCGCACTCTTCCCGATAATCTTAATTTGCCCTTTCTATGTCATCTAATAGGAACTAAGGTGACTTGGTTGCTATACTTTTGGTTGAAGTGATTATTTCCTTTGATGTATTCCACATCTGGAAGGTCTTGTTTGCTCTGTGAAAATTACCCAATTCATCGAGTTCTTAATCTTCTAATGCCTAAAATGAAATACATAAGATATTAAATTTCCTTTCTCTTTATTACCTTCTAATAACATTTGTTTTAAAGATCACTTTTTATTCCTCCAACTGCACAAGAATCTTTTTTATTTGGATATTTCAAATTTCTCAAGACAATTTTCCATTTTTTCCAAAACAAATTGTTTTCCTTCTTATAATTCTTTCTATAATTGATATATAATTAGATGTATTTATGTGGTGCCATGTGATAATTTGATACATGTATATAGCATGCAACGACTAAATCAGGGTAATTAGCATTACATCTCTTTGAACATTTATCATTTCTTTGTGTTTCAAGTGATATTTTATTTCTCAGTGTTTTGTATTCAGATTTGTGCTAATGATTTGTACCATTAATATTCAAGTTAAGTATTCTTTCAAGGATTAGAGAACACAAGATAGACTTGATCTGTAGAATAACCATATAAGCAAACATGTTCATGCCTACATGCATCTATCATAGATCCAATACATAGTGTTACATAAGCAAGGAAAGTGTTGGGAAACTTTTGTCAGAATGTTTTAAACAAATAAATATTAATACAACCAAAAAAGTAATATTACCCTTCTTAAAACAATTGTCTTGCAAGTCTGTACATTTTATTTCATTGCCACCATTTCAAACAACATTTCAACTCCTCTTCTGAAGTTACCTTAGTACCTTAGTGAGAACAGTCTCAAGGCTGGCAAAATTGTGTCAGTGATGGGTAGATTTGGTTGCTCACAAAGGAAGAACAATTTTCACAGTGAATTCATATTTAATGACTATTACATAACACCAAAAGAGGTATTCCAAAATGGTTTTGAACAGTGGCAACATCATCGCAGTACACACAAACATGTATGCTGAAATATACTAAATTTTTTACATCAAGTTTCCCCAAGGGAATTACTCTGCAGAAGAATATCATTCATTTGGTGATATAATTTCTAGCTTTTTCTTTTATAAATTCCTTGCTTTGGCATTTAACATTATTTATACAGGTACTTTTTTATCTATAGAAATCGGATGAATGTGTGTCACAAAATAATTGTCATAATGTATTGATAAATTTACCCTTTCCATATTTCACATTTTTCAAGTATATATCAACACATTGTATAATTATAGAATTATACACAGTTACCTGTAAGTTTGGATAGATGATTTAAGATGACATTTTTCTTTCTATTCTGTCCAATTTGTGTGTGATATTTTATTTAATAGTATTTTTAAAAGAAATATATTATTTGATAAAATTATTACTCAACTGAATTCCATCAAAATGTCATCTTTTTATGTGCTTAAATGGCTTCTTATCCTCTATTATTAAGTGATAAAAGATTATAATTTGACAAAAATGGATACTAAAATGAATGATTTTAAAAGTATGTTTCAATAAAATTTAACATAAAATACAAAGCAAATATAAAAATGAATTTCTTTATTATTTAGATGCTAAATTTTAATTTTTATAACTTGCTTCATAGGTATATACATACATACATATACATATATGTATATATACACACATGCATAAATATGTACATTCTATTTATGACTTTTGCTTATTTCTAGAAATATACTCAACCTTTTAGGGTTTCATTTTAGTTTACAGTAAGGATATAGAATTGTTAAACCCTTAAATATTTCTACATGTTTTAATACAGTTTTGTATTTTGTATAAACCTTCTTATAGTGCTGCTATTTAAAAAATTACATTTAGTTAGTGTATCTGAATCATTTTCCCAAACTCTCCTGAATTGTTGCACGAAAAGTTCTCTGACTAAATGATTTTTCTAGAAAAAATATTTTGAAGACAAATTTGGTAAAACTATGCAAATGTATAGTTAATGATCCTAGAAACTTAATTATACATGACATGTTTGAAAATATTTAACTGAAAAAGGAAAGTACACTTTCCATTATTCATAGAAATGAAATACTTTTCATTGGAAAAGAAAATTTGTAGCATTCTAAATCAGTATACAAAGTAGTATATAGAAAATCATTTTAATGTTTCTTATTTACTGAATAATTATTATACATTTGCCAAAGAAGAAACAAAGAAAAAGGATGTCACCATTCCCTTCAAGTAGTATATATTCAATTAGAGAATATCAAACTGGCATGAAAGAATTATAATATAAATAAAATGTCATAGGTGCAATTATAAATACAAAATTTGTGAAGATATAAAGCATAGAAAACATCATTTCAACTGTGGGTTTTAAAGAAAAGTGTTTTGGAAACAGACCATTTTGTTTGGTCCATGAAGTTTAGTCCAGATGTTTGTTATCAATTATTACACAAGAAATTATCTTCAAATTTAGCAACCTCCATATAACTTTATGATTTTATTAGCAACATTATTATTAGCAATTTTAGTATTTCATAGTTTCTGGGAGCTGAGCATCTAGGCCCAGCTTGGCTGGATACTCTGCCTCACATTCTTACAAGCTACAATCAAGGTATGAGCCCAGAGTCTGCAGGTTCATGTGAAGGCTGCCTGGGAATGATCAATCCACCTCCAAGTTCACTCAGCCTCTGTTGACAGAACTTAGTTCCTGGGAAGTGGCTGGAGTGAGCGCTTTAGCTATTGCCAGCAATGTCTGTGCACAGCCCCAGTTCCTCCTGAAGTGGCCCATTCCAACATGGAAGCCTATTTTATCAGAGTATGAAAGCAAGTAAGGCAAGATAGAAGTCACTATCTTTGTGACCTGATCAAGGGAGTGACATCCCAGCATGTTTACTGTATTTTACTGGTTAGAAGCAACCCACACTCAAAGAGAGGGATAAGTACACATGAATAGAAATTCAAGAAGATGAGGTGATCGAGGTCCAACTTAAATTCTTCCTATGACAATTTAGTAAAAATGGCTTACAAATGATCCATGGCAGAAGAAAAAGAGATGCATTTTTTTCAACCATTTTTACAAAAAAAAGTTTCCTGATGCACTATAATTTGGATTGATCCTTGAAATTTAATTTAGATGCTTGTTAATGTCTCCAATGACAAAATCATTTTAATTTTGCAGCTATATTCTATACAAATGAGTCTTTAAGAATTTCTTTTTAATTGTATGATCTAGGATCATACAATTAAGGATAACTACTTTTCTTTGAGCACTTATTATATATACTACCACTACCACTGTGTGTGTGTATGAGCTCATTTAATGCAACAACCTACCAATGAGATAAACAGTGTCTCTAATGGAGAAAAACTGAATGCATTATTCAAAGGTGGCTTCATGTGGTATATATTGCAATAACAATTAGACTCAATGGCTCAATGCAATAGAAATTTATTTTTTTCATACATAATATTCCAGTCTACTCAGGTTGGCAAGTGTTGGGGATAAAGTGGTAGATCTGCTCCAAATTTTCTTTCACAGACTTAAGTTAGTGATGTTCATACTATCTTTAATATGTGGCTTCAGAGGTTGCTGAAGCAGCTTCCAGAAAACCATAAGGCAATTCATGTAGGCAGTTTCTTTGAATTTAGCCTGAAAAGGACACACATCACTTCTGCTCACATTTCTTTTGTTAAAACTCTATCATTTGGCCAACCCTCATTGCAAAGGAATCTTAGAAATATAATCTATTTCTATAGCTCAAGAAGACATGGAAGTTTTGTTATGGTGAACAGGTGACAATTTCTGCCACAATGTAAATGTCAAGACTGTATAAAAGACTGAGATCAAAGGTTAAAGGATTGCATGTGCTAGAATGTAGTGCATCTACTTATGTGCTTGCATGGTACTCTGCCACCACCAATAACATATATTTAGATCAAGGTCCAAGTCAGGAATGCCCATAACCTTCTGTGTCTTCTCTTAAATTCCTAGTGTATTAAAAATATGATTTCTCTGGATTTTGTTCTTTCCCTAACAACATAAACCTATTTTGGTGGTGGTTGATGTCCAAAATGATAATGACATTTCATCGCCTCCTTGTTGCTGGCCAAGCATGGTTTCCATTATTACTCATTGGCTGTATTTTTTTTTTTTTTTTTTTTTTACATTCAAGTATAAGACAGTGACCCCTCTCTGGTCCCAAGTCTACCACCAAGTATTGAAATCCTTATTTTAAACTCTCCACATTTACCTTTACCTATTGTCAATTTACCACCCATAGCTTGATGATCAGAAAGAGAAAGGCATTTAAGTATATTTGATAGCATATTAATTCTGCTCACAAACAACTAATGTAACTCTTTGTTTTTGCCAAGAACACATACAACTAATTGCATTTCTCCATCCAAAATGCTCTTTTTGCAGTCATGGTGATTTTTGTCCCCACTCGCAGTCTTCGTTCCACTTGTTACTGTCAGAAATTGAGTAGATCATAAGACCTCTCTGGTGAATCCTGACAATCCATTGTAGAGGGATCAAAATTCGTGCCAGTATTATGCTAATCACTGTTGAGTCAAAAGGGAGATTGTTCAGGAGGGAAATACTCTCCTGTTTGGCTGTCTAAACATTTCACCTTGCCAGAAAACTGCTTGAGGTGCTGGAGGGCATCATTTCTGGACCCTGTGATTCCTGTTGTATAAGTGCAGCATTAGTCCATCCTAACTATCATTGCTAATTATTAGCTTCCACAGTTTACACTTTCTCCCATTCATTTGCTCATTCAATTGAAATAGAAAATTTTAATATTTCTTACAAGATATAATGGACTCTCAAAGATATCATGATTAATTTTAGTGAAAATCCAATGAGCTCAAAACAATCCAGGCAACAGAAACAATTCTGAGACACTTTTTAAAATTTGTGATGCCCTAGAGTTAGTATTTGCACTTTAGATGAAGGGCTTAGGGTGGTATTTACATTTATTTGGACTTAATGGTTTAATAATTAATAATAAATTAAATTATTTAGTTTTGATATCTCCTGTCTAGCTATGAAAACAGTCAAAGATATCAGTTAAAAATTATTTTCTCTATACAATATAACTTTAGAGGATCATCTTCTTTCTAAGCTCTTACTTTGCTTGTACTACTGGTCCTTCTTTTTGAATTAATGTCATAACTCTCAATTTGATGTTTTAGGGTATGTGTAACTGTGTATTTGTGTGTGTGTGTATGTGTGTGTGTTAACTTGAGATTTCCTCATCTGTATTGTGGGCCTTTATCATTTCCACACCGGACCAGGGTCTTGACCCTCCAAATTGCCTGGCCAGGACAATAGATAGCTCACCACTTGTCATATAGTTAAACTTTCCCTTTTATGTGTCTATGCAAATGCACAAAACCCAGCACAGTTTCCATAGTGCTAGTAACTAGAAATAGTCTTTACAGTCTGCATGACCCCAGGAGGAATTTCCATGACCAAAGTAAAGGAGCCCTAAGGCAGATTATCAGGGCTAGGCAAGAACAAAGAGGGACATTTCCATCCAATCCCACTGTGTGTTTGTGTCAAAAACTTGATGTCTTAACAGAGAAGATTCTGTGTGCACCTATCTACTATGCCAAAGATACTTTCTGAGCTGGATAGAACTATTACACACTATTATCCCCACCAGAACTTTTTTTTAAGGAACAAAGCTATCAGCCAACTATTTATTTTATTTTATTTTATTATTTTTGTAGTGCTGGATACTGAACCCAAGGCCTTACACATGCTAGGCAAGCACTCTACCAATTGAGCAGCCTCCCCAGCCAGAACCTTTCTTTCTACATCTATTTGGAGATGATTTTCCAAGAACACTACTGAGCCAATCACAAAAAGATATGGGGAGTGCAGGATTTCCTCTTGTAACAGTAATATAACTGCAAAAAAAAAAAAAAAAAGCCTGGGAATAGAAGCAAATTTGTATGCAATGCACTCTGAAATTGTAGTTTTCCAAGCAGAGGAAGGACTACAGATTTTTTTAAATAATTAGTGAATTATTGAAAATAGTTCTGTGTGGTCAGATGATGAGGGAGAGGGAAGAGGCCTATCTTCTGTCCAGCAGAACATAAAAGACTATTGCATAGTGTTTGAACAGGAGGCTTGCTAATTAACAACTGTATGGTCTTAGGCAAGTAACTTAATTTCTTTGTGCCTCAGTTTCCTGTAAGATCTTTATAAGGCTTACATATGTGAATCACTTAAAGCATTTAGAATAGTTCCTGGCACATAATAATCACTCAGCAAATATTGGTTAGTGTTATTAGTTAATAGCTGGACACCAGAAATTCACATGAGGAAAGAGCCTGGCTTCTGACTTAATAACTTAAAGTTAATATCAAAACAATGATAAAACAGTGAGGCTAATCAAGAAATTACCCCAAATATTCTAGCACATTTACCCCAAATACTTGTAAACAGCCTGAATAGTTGTATACATGATCAGGAGAAATATACATGTGTACATTCTCATACACCCAAATACCCTTATATGCACATGACATGCATGTACACTGATACCAGGAAGCCTAAGTCACCAATCCACATCATAAACTAAGTTGAAAAATAAACTTATTGGAGGGAAAGCAGAAATAAACTTGTGAGAGATTTCCTGCAGCAAACACGAAATGTTTTTGAGAATGCAGATCTTGTACTCATCACTAAATGGAGAAACATGAACATTGAAAAAAGAGATGAAATATTAAATAAGACAAAATAGTCTCAGATGAAAGTGATGCTGAATGAATAGCACGCAGATGTAAAGAGAGCAGGATGAAACAAGGAACTATTGTAAGGAAACTGCAAATAAAATATCTGAATACACATCAGCTTTAGCAATAAAGAACAAAATCGACACTACATAAAATTAAATCAATGATTAAGGAAATCTTGAGAAACTCTCCCAGAGCACAGACCATAAAGACAAAGAGATGAAAAGACAAGAGAGAATATTATAAATGTGAAATAGAAAAGAATGAAATTGCATTCATGGCCAATTGGTATTTCAGAAGAAGGGATTAGACCCATTGGGACAATAGATATAATCTTCTATCTAAATTGGCTATAGATATAAAGGAGGGGGAAACCTTTTCTTTTTTAATCTGGAGAAAAATATGTTTACAGATTTAAAGATTCCATCCTGCAACAAATAATAAAATTAGCTTGAAAAATCCATAAAATATGTTAGATTACTAGTTCAATTAAAAGAGCCAGATTCATTTTAGAAAACAGTAACAAATCATCACAATCTTTTACATATCCAGGATATAAAACTACATTTTATGGTCTCTGAGGAATTGTACTTTAATCTAGTATTTTCCAAAACTACTTGACCCTGAATTTACTTCTTTTAAATGATACCAATTAACATTCTGCAAAAGTAGTGCTACATGCTATAGAGTTGGATAAACATGAAGCAATTATGTACTGTGACCTTTTGAGATTAAAAAAAAAAGGTTACATAAAAGTACTTTTACAAAAGTAGTAGACAAAAAAATTGATTCATAAATAATAATACTCTTTCCTACCTTAGTCTGTTCAGGGCTTTCATAGCAAAGTACCACAGACTGGGGACTTAAACAAAAGAAATTTACTTTCTCACAATTCTGGAGCCTGGAGGTCCAAGATCAGGGTTACATCAAGGTCAGTTTTTTCTGGGGCTTCTCTCCATTTTTTGTCTTTACATGGTCTAATGTGTCTGTGGTCCAATCTTTTCACATAAGGAAACCAATCATACTGCATTAAAGACCATTGGAATAAACTCATTTTAACTTAATTACCCCTTTAAAGATCCTGTGAATACAGTCATATTTTGAAGTATTAGAAATTAAAACTTTAATACATGAATTTTTTTGAGGGGGGGAGCACAGTTTATCCCATGACAGTATCGAAAGAAAAATAAAGCTTTTCTCAGATTTCCAGATAGCAGTAGAAACCAAAAAACATGGAACAATTGATTTTTTGTGGTATTAAAAAAAGGCATAATCTAAAAATTCTACACCCAATCATGGTATAATTAATATATGATGACAAAGAAATGTTCAAGTCTACAATAGCTCAGAACATTTAATCCTATTGATCAAAATAAAAAAATTAATAATTATGAAAATTATCCTGAAACAAAATGTGTAAAAAATTGTAGCCATGTTAAATATAGGACTGGAGAAAGTAAACAGAGCACTTATGAGAGAAAAAGAGTAATTATACTTTAATAGTGGTCCACTTTATGCTTTGAATATAGCCCTTGCTGCTCTGCCACTGCATCTTATTTTTAAAATGGACTTGTTTCTTTCTCTTCCTCTCTCCCTGCTTCTCCCTAATCTCTTCCCCTCCCTAACTTCTCCCCCTCCTTAATCTCAGGGAAAATGGGATTACCTTTATTTCCCATCCTAGGCAGAGTCATCTGTCCCTGAGTACACACCCACTGTAGGAACCAAGTAATCCAGACTTTGGGGATGATACCAGAAGATCTCAGAAATGACTATCTCCCTGGTTAATTAGTGAATTAGAACTCCAGAGAGAGAACAGGTGGAATGTAGCCTTTGAGTCACCTCTTTAAAAGCCCTCTCTTCCTGCTGATGGGCAGAATCACAGTATTTGGGACAGAAGTCCCCTGTGTTTCTCTTTTGTTAACAAAGCAATAAATCTTCTTTTTCCTTTTTTTCCAAACTGTGTCCTTGTTATTGGATTAACATCAGGGACAAGGACTGAGCTTTCAGCAACAATACCCTGGATCTAAGTTGTCAAAGCTAGAGTAGAGGAATATTAATATAATATTTTTCTTTTATTTTAGTTATGTTAACACACATGACTTAATTCATGGTGTCCATCACTGGTATGAGTATTTGCTATTTTTCCTTAAACATTTGTAGGAATAATATATGTATGTGTGTGTATGTGTATACACACAAACACACACACACATACATATATTATGTGTATAATATACACATATTATATATATAAACATATATATATATATATATATATATATATATATATATATAAACACCACACAATCAAATGCATTCCTACACATCAGGAATGAATCTACTGAAAGAGAAATTAGAAAAACTACCTATTCACAAAAGACTCAAAAAAGAAAATAAAAAATTATTGTATTGCTTCCAAATTATTAGAGAAGACAAAATATAGTTCACTTAAAGCAATATTTCTCAAAATTTTTATCAGAATTCTTTCACACTCTTGAAAGTTATTGAGGGCTCAAAAGAGATTTTGTTTATGTGAGTTATATATTGAACAACTGTCATGTTAAACATCCAGACAGGACATTTTTTTAAAAATGCATTATTAGGTAAACACATATTCCATTAGACATTGGAACAATGACATCAGCACTTGTCATATACCCTCTGGAAAATTCCACTGTACTTTTATAAGGAAATGAGAATCAGATAAAACAAATGTATTAGTACTATTTTGAAAAAGACTTTGGCTTTATAGGTTCCCTAAAAGGATCTTCTCAGTTCCTAACCATTCTCAGACCATTCATTTAAAACTTCTGATGCAAATAAAAATTTCTAAATTTAGGAAATACCAATAAAATAAAACAGGCTTTTTTAAAATGACTAAAATTTCATCTAAAATATTATAAAGATTAAGAATGAAAATAGAGCCAGTGAGGTGGCACACACCTGTAATTCCATTCCATTTGATCAGGAGACTGAGGCAGGAGGATTGCAAGTTCAAAGCCAGCCTCAGCAACTAAATGAGTGAGGCTTTCAGCAACTTAGTGAGACCCTGTCTCTAAATAAAATATAAAAAATGGGCTGGGAATGTGGCTTAGAGGTAAGTTAAGTGCCCCTGTATTCAATTCCTGGTACACACACAAAAAAAACACAAGAATGAAAATAATCTGTAGATTCAACTCTCCTATTCTCTCTCTAAAGAGACAGGCATTAAGTGAAGCAGGGCCTCTTTTCCAAAACCTGAGGAACACCTAATTTCAAGCATCATGTTCCCTGACTGCAGGTGACATTCCCTAAAACACATCCTTTCATAAGGATATGAACATTTCCCCTCCCTCAGTTTCCATGACACTTTTCTCATATTTCTTCCACCATTGCTTCCCTTTGGTCAGTTGTCTGTTTGTGTGCTTGTGTGGACTTCTTACTGAACCTTTATATAACCTGCTTCTGATCTACATTCAAATATCTGTCCTCTCATTTCTGTTTCTCATCCTCCTCTCTTTTCAAACTATCTTTATGACACCTCATCCATTCTGCTTACCCAGTTTTAAATTTATATATTCATATGTTTTATGTACATTGATTATAGCAAGCCTTATAGGTCATATCTACTTAAATATAAAACATGCCTTTGGAATTCTAGTATTCAAAATTGTATTAAAATCTTTCTCCTCTCGAAATCATTTTTTCTTATCTAGGATAAGTATTCCTGATGTGAACATCTGAAATCCAAAATTCTACAAAAACTGAAATTTTTTGAGCAATAACAGCATGATGATGCCATAATTCTGATGGTTCAAAGTACGAAAGCTTTCTCTAATACATTAAATTATTAAAACATTGTATAAAGTTTACATGAAAAATGAGTTCATATTTAGATTTATATCCCATTGTTAAGATATCTCATTATACATTCACACTTGATGCAAAATCTGGAAAAAAACTGAAATACTTCTGCTACCATCTCCAATGTTCATTGATGGATGATAGACAAACAAAATGTGGTCCCTCCACACAAGGCAATATTCTTCAGCCCAAAGAGGAAGGATGTTCTGACCCTACAAGATGGATGAGCTACGAGGACATGATGTTAAGTGAAATTAACCAGTTACCAAAAGACAAACACTGTGATGAAGCATCTATGAGGTAGCTAGCTCAGCCAAATTCAGATAAGCATTTCAGATAAGGGATACTCAACCTTCAGTCAGTCATCAATCCTTTGGATTTTACTTCTCAGTTTACAAGACTGTTTTCTACCTTTACTCTTTGTTAATAGGGGCCTAATTCAGTCATGTCCTGTCTGAATTATTTCAAAATCCACTTCTGTGGCTTCCTACTCATCCTTCTAGAGTTCTTTGATGGCCACTCATCTACATTTAAAACAATCCCCCTAAAATCCAGAAGCTGCCAATTTCACTGAATTATAATGTTCATATCCAAGGCAATAACCTAGCATGACATACAAATTCCTATTTACATCTAGCTTGTAATCTCTGCTCACTGTTTGCTCCTCAGCATATCAATTGATTTTCATGTTATACTATGCTGGCTACTTAAGATATTTTCATAGATTTTTACTAAAATGATATTTATCCCTTAAAATTCATCTCATGTGTCATCTCCTCTGAAGAGCTCTCACTTTTTAGGCCAAATTCTTCTCTTTAAGTATGCCACTATATTTAAATGGTGTCTATATAGATTTCTCTTAATCACTAAGTGTAGACTCCTTGGGGGCAGAGAGCAAACAGGGCTTAGTGTTGAGGATGTAAGGGTAAATGTTCGAGTTTAATTTAACTTAAAATAGAGTTGTAAAAAATCATTAGACATTGGTGAAAGATACCAGAGAACCTAGAAATAAAACCCCCAAATGTAAGAAATGAATATGTAATAAGAATGGCTTCAGATAAAGGTAGTTAAGGTTGAAGACTGGAAAAATTAATTAACCACTTAGAAGAAAAGCCAAATTAGAAAAACAATAACAAACTAAAACAATGTGGATTAAAGCATAAAATAAGTATTAGAAAACATTGGGAAATCATCAGTTTGTGAATAAGAGTTACAAACAACTTAAAATTTAAAATTAATAGTAAGAAATGAAAATGCCTTCATGGTAGTTTTAAGGTTCTCTAGATAAGTAAATAAATGTATAAATGTTAGAGAAATTCCACACCAAAAAAAAAAAAAAAAAGAAAGAAAGAAAGAAGAAAATATTAAACATGATATTTATGATATTTTCAGTGTGGCACAGTGGCCCTTACCTATGATTCTAGAGACTGGAGACTGAGGGCAGAGGACCATTAAGTTTGAGGCTATCCTTTGTAACTTAGCCAGATGCTGTCTCAAAAGACAAACACACAAACAAGGAAAGGGCTAGAGATATTGGGAATGTAGAAAACCCCTGGGTTCAATCTCCAGTACCCACCCCCCTACACACACAAAGAAAGAACATTTTCAACAAAAAATGTAAAATGTATGCTTCTGAATATATGAAAACTCTCAAAACTAAAAGAAGAAAACAAATGCAAGTAAAATATAGAATGAATATGAACAGAAAGTTCTCAACAGATGAAATAAAAATGACCAATAAGCATTTTAAAAAAAAAATGTTCAACAAGCATTTTTGGTTTAGTTGTCTAATGAAATTGATATTCTTATGTAGTGCTAACCATATTGTAAGTAAATGCTATATATTTTGGGCAAAATTTTGGCAACAATTACCAAAATCAATAAATACTTTTATCTCATATAAACTGGTTTATGTCTAAACTTCCGTGCAAGTTAAAATATACTCCAAAATATATTTATAGCTATATGTAGAAAAATGTGAATATGTCGGTATTTATAATCTTAAAAAAAACAGCATAAACAAACACATGTAAATTTCACAAGTATAGAAACTTTCAAGTACTATGTGGTATATTTACTCCATATGCCATGATCCAACACTTAAGTGAGTTTTATGTGCACTTTTAGCAACATGGAAAATGCTTATTTTAGAATTTTAAGCTCAAAAGGCATATAAAATTACACATAAACTATGATCAAAACTGTGCTCCTTGAACTCTGACTTGAAAAAAAATTGAAAAATGAAAGAGTCACCAATGTCAGGCTGGTTTTACAAATAAGATCTTTCCTAGTTTTTTTTTTCCCCCTCCTAAATATTTGGTAATATGACTATACTACTACTTACAATAGAAGAAAATAATATAGTCTTCCATGTTTTTAAACATCTGTGAAACTTCAAATGTTAGATATTTCCTGGCATTATAAGAATGTCAATATTTTTATTCTTGATGAGATATAAAAATCTTAAGTCAATAGAAATTTTCTGTTGTGTTTAAATTCTTTCTTTTTATTATGTATTTTGGGGGCTCATATTCCAAGGTTCCAACAACAAAAATTAAAGTTCATACTCCTTGAGTAAATAATTTTTCTGTCAAAAATATTTACTTCTTACTATTATATATACTACCTCAGATCTTTCTAGAAACACACTCATCTAACTTCTAGAGTAGTTAAGAGCTGGGGATCTGAAGCTACACTGCTTGGGTTTGCCATTGAGTGCTGACACTAACAGTGTGATCTTGGGTAAGTCATTTAACTCCATTGCTTCTTAGTTTCTGCATGTGAGAAACAGGGATAAGAATAGCACCTGCCTCTTGTGGTTGATGGAGGTAAGATTACTAAAACATGGAGATCATTTGGAACAGCACTAGGAACATACAAAACACTAAATAAATGTCAGTTATTAGCAGTATTACCATAATGTTGTGTATAAATACACTAAGCATATGTATGTACTATACATTATGCAATTATATATACATTATTATTAATTTGTCATTTGCATTATTCATTTGACATCCCACCTGAAGCCTATGAGACACAAAGGGCAGGAATCATAACCATTTTTGCATATGATAATTTAAGTTTCCCTGAGACTTTAAAAGCCCAACATCTGAAGATCAGATATTTACATTGCTTGTAGGAATGGAAATTTGTGCAGTTATTATGGAAAACAGAATAAAACTTTCTCAAAATAGTAAAAGTGGAACTAAATTAAGTTTCAGCAATTCCACTTCCGAGTATATGGTCAAAGAAAATAAAGTGAGTAACAGGAAGTGATATCTGTGCTGCTGTGTAAGTCAGCTTTTTGGTGTTGTGACAAAATGCCTGAGAAAAACAACTTAAAGGAGGAAAAATTTATTTTGACTTACAGTTTCAGAGGTTTAAATCCATGGTTGACTGGCTCCATTGCTTTGGACCTAAGGCAAGACAGAATGTTAATGCAAAAGAATTGTGTGGTGGAGGAGACCCCTCACCTCATGACAGCTGAGAAGCAGAGAGAGAGAGAGAGAGAGAGAGAGAGAGAGAGAGAGAGAGAGAGGAGGAGCTGGCTACAAGATATAGTCCTCAAGGGCGTACCATCAAAGACCTATTCCCTTCCTCTAGATCCTACCTCCTACATTTTCCATCATCTCCCAATAGTCCTTTCAAATTATGAATCGAATGGGTGAATCCACTGATGAGGTTAAAGCCCTCAAGATCTAATAATTTCCTGAAAGTTCCAACTTTGAACATTGCTGTATTAGAGACCAAGCCTTCAACATGTGAGCCTTTGGGGAACATTTCAGATCCAAACTCTTACAGCAGCATTATTCACAATACCAACATATGGAAACAACCCAAGTGTCCATTGATGAATGAAGGATAAATAGCATGGTGTGTGTGTGTGTGTGTGTGTGTGTGTGTAAGCTACCTGGTACCGAAAACCGGGAGGAAAACTCTCGGAGGCAGAGTAAAGCTTTTACTACTTTTACTTCTACTTTCTTAGAGCTTAGAGAGGGAAAGAAAGATTTTTAGAGAGAAAGATTAAAGCGAGCTTTTCTTCTTGTCTTCTTAGCTTAGAGTCTTAGAGAGAAAGAAAGATAGAGCTTCTTAGAGCTCTTAGCTTAGAGTCTTAGAGAGAAAGAAAGATAGAGCTTAGCTTAGAGAAAGATTAGAGCTTCTTTCTTCTCTCTTCTTTCTTCCTTCTTCTTTCTTCTGTCTTCTGTCTTCCTCAGGAGCCTCGGCCTAACTCTGACCAGTCATTCTTCTATCTGGTTTCTCTTCTGTCTACTATCTGGTTTCTCTTCTGTAACCGCTCTGCCTACGTTCTGGCTGCTCTGATTCTTCTGACCGACCGAGTGACTGCCCGACTGACTGAATTCTCCGTTCTCCTAACTCGGACCGCTTTCACCCGGTTATATACCTTCAGCTTTGCGGGTGCCTACAGGTGCGTCACATACATATCAGGTGGAACTTATGGCTTCCAGCTAGCTGCAACAGCCCTTCCTAATTAGGGCTCCTTCATGTGTGTGTGTGTGTACAAAATGGAATGTTATTTAGCTTTAAAAAGGAAATTCTGTTATTTGGGACAATATGGATACTCCTCTAGAATATTATACTAAATAAATTAAGCCAGGCATAGGAAGACAAATGCTGCATTACCTCACTTACACGTAGACTCTGAAGATGTTAATCTCAGAAGCTGAGAGTGAAGTGGTGGTTACAGAGGCTCAGGGTGGGGACCTGATGATATTCTCAAAAGGTATAAGTTTCAAATTTTACAGGACAGGTAAGTTCTGGAGATCTAATACATGTCATGGTGACAATGATTAATAATGCTGTCTACTTAGCTGGGTGTGGTGGTGCACGTCTATAATTATGGTGACTAAAAAGGCTAAGGCAGGAGGATTGCATGTTTGCAACCAGCCTTAGAAATTCATGACACTGTAAGCAACCTAGTGAGACCCTGTCTAAAAATGAAAAACAAAACAAAAACAAAAACAGAAAACAACAAAGAAAGTGGTGGTGGGGCTAGGAAAGTGGCTCAATGGTTAAGCACTCCTGGGTTCAACCCTTGGTACAAATAAAATAACTGTATACTTAGAATTTGCTATGAGTGCATTTTAAATGTGCTCAGTGCATACACACACAAAGGTAACCCTATAATGTGGAGAATATGTTCATGTTCATTATCTTACTTGTAAAAATCATTTTGCATAAATACATGTATCAAAATTTC
This sequence comes from Tamias sibiricus, assembly GCA_025594165.1. NCBI lineage: Eukaryota > Metazoa > Chordata > Mammalia > Rodentia > Sciuridae > Tamias > Tamias sibiricus. The sequence continues at coordinate 114,128,019 of CM046664.1, forward strand.
CTATTGTGTACCTTGAATATATATAATTTTATTTGTTAATTATACATCAATAAAACCTAGAAAAATAAAGACATTTGTCAAATAAAACGCACTTACTTATAAATATCCCAAATTTGCCATAGAGGTCAGGTTCATTGCTAGCCAAAGGAACTCAAAATTGGTCATTTCTGCTTGTTTTCATCTCATATTTCAGTATAAGTGGGTATATACTTATCAATGTCTAACATCAGCCTGAGCTGAAAAGAAGTTCTGATTTCTATAACATTTGTCCATTTCCTATTTCTGTGGTGAAAATACACCTGTTATGGTCAACTTCAAAGTACCCATCTGATATCACAGAATTTAGGGTATTGAAGAGATGCACATAATTGCAATATAATCTAGCTCCAGTCCACTATTCAACACAAAGGAAGAAAAATGTCAGAAATAGGAAGCTTTGCCCATAGTTGATCTGACCATTTAAATTAGCACTTAAGGTTTTCTGGTTGTGTGGGGTTTTTTTGTTTGTTTGTTTACCACTGATCTACAGCCCCAGTCCTTTTTTATTTTGAGGCAGGATCTCCCACAATTGCTGTAGGTCTTGCTAAATTGCCCAGGCCTACCTCCATGGTGCACAACTATGATCCCAGATACTTGAGAAACTGAGACAGGAGGACCACAACTTCAAAGTCAGTCTGGGTAACTTAGCATGACCCTGTCTCAAAATAAAAAACCAAAAAGTACTGGGGGTATATAGTTCAGTGGTAAAGAACCCCAGGGTTCTATCCCTTGTTAAAAAACAAAACAAAACAAAACAAAACAAAAACAAAAACAAAAAAAACCTGACCAAGCTATTTCTTTCACAATATTGTATAGGAATTGCTATTAGCCAGACCAATTAAATTGTTTTCACTCAAATCTTTGGAGCTCTCTCATTAAGTACTCAGTTACAGACCATCCCAGGTCACATCTTTTTCTTTCTGTGTTTTAGTGTAACACTGAACCACATAGGGATATTCACTAGTTTTCCATTTTCAATGTACCTATAAAGAAAGCATCATGTGTTTTGCATGTTTATTGGGATCCTGGCTAAGTGATCAAGAAAACCACAGTAATCAGTACAGCCCTGTCCTCCGGGCAGGTCCAGAAAAGTCCAAGTCTTCTTAGTCTTTACTTAGATTTTTCTCTGACCTTATCAAATGCAGATAATCTGTCAGAGGGTCAGGTTTCAAATTTCTCTACATTCAGGTGTCATGGGTCCTTGATGATGCTGGTACCAGAGGCTTGACATTGCTGGGAGTTCAGGGGGAGAAAATTTCCCATGGTTCTCCTATCACCTCTGTAGAAATCCCAGCATATTCAACATGGATTCTCTACTCTTTTAAGGAAGCTGGAGAGAATTCTGGCTACTTTCCAATCTGTCTTGTGAAATTTCCAGGAGAAATCAACTCAGAACTGACCTGCCAGGGGCTTCTAGATCCATTACAAACAAGAGTGTATATTTGAACAATTATGGACTTTCAGTTTGAACCACTAATGGAGCAATCATGGGGAACAACACTGTTGATTGTTGTGTTCTTGTCCTAAGCACTGCCTTACCAATTGGCCTTTACTGAAAGAAAATATCCAAAGGACTGGACTTATTGATAAATGGCCCAGTGCCCTACACACATAGTTAGTTGTCTATCAAATTGACTTAGCAGAGTGTTATTGGTTATTTACAAGTTTGGTTCTGGTATGAGGCACCAGTGCTCCAAATTCTCAATATGCAAAATAGAATTGCCTGTTGAACTTTTCAGGGATCATTGGTGATTAGAAAAACCCTCCTCCACTGACATGCAGAGAAAGTGACAATGCTGCAAAGCACCAGCTCTTGATTAGAGAGGCACGATCCTCCCTCTCCTTCTCATTTTCATACCTTCACACCCTCCTCCCGTGTATCACAGCTTCAAACAGTCACTCAGGGACTGGCTTCTAGATTTTTCTGTATTGAGTTTGACAGTTGAAGCTTAATGATAAGTAACCTGCCTGCAGCAGAAATAACTTTATCTTGTGCAATATGGTAAGCCTTTGCCCTGGTGGTAGAAGGAGTGCGAGAAACAGTATTGATTAAAGAACTTTATGTAAATATATTGCAGCCTGGGAAACACAATAACTATAATGCTGCAGCATCTAAAATTCACTCTGGCAAGTTTAGAAATGCCAGGGAAGAGATTAGAAAGGAAGGAGAAAATGTTAAAAACAAATAAACAGAAAGGTGAACTTGAGTGCTTTCATGTCAATTTGCCATCCTTTAAAAAACTGACCCTAAGCCAGGGATGATCTCAGAAAACACTGTGTAGGGATGGAGAAGTGAGAAAGGGAAAGAAGAGTGCCAGGGAGAGGGCTTGATAGTGGGTAGGCTGCCACTGTATGAAACTGGAGTTCAACCTTCCTTCCGGGGAATCCTCCGAAGAACAATATAAGCCCACCTCCAAGGGAGAAAGTAGCTTGGGTACTTGGCAATCTTTTTTTCTTCATTGATTTTGAGTAGCTTTTGAAGGCTTTAAAAATTGGACACTGGACCTGACCTGTACTCCAAGTGAACATGACTTCAGGCAGACAAATAACACTGGTGCTTAAGATAGGAAGTCATTGGCGTATGTAATAAAGGCATCCCAGCTAAAATGAGCCTTTAAATGAGCTGAAGGGATATGCCAGATACTGACAGCATGTGCTACAACACCAGTATGTGAAGCATGGTTGGTGTGTAGCAGCAAGAAATCAAAACACAAGAACTAAGTCTGCAAAGAAGATGGTTGCTGCTATTGACCAAGCCATATAAACCTACTGTGCCCTCTCTTCTTCTTCTTTAGGGGAATGCCCTGACCTCACACAAAATTACCATTTACCCTCAGTCCTATGGGCCATGAGTCCCACCTGCTTCTTCACTCCCTAGACAGAAGCTTCTCCCCTTTTATAAAAATCAAACCTACTTGCACAGTTGCCAGTTTCCTCAGAGAGAGTTTATACTTTAAAACAGAACATATTATTTTCAAATAAATTTCTGAGTACCAGAAAATTCTAGATTGTCATAATATCTCACCCAAGGATATTTATAATGTGTCAGTGGACCAATAGATGCTTCGTGCAGCAAAGGAATGTTTGATGGTATACTTTTAGATAAAATGGTGGGTGATGGTAGAAGAATTTGGAAAGTCAAAGACGTTCTTAATTACTCATGAGATGATTCCCCCCACCCTGAAGGACTTGATTAAAAAACACTTCGGAAATTCTTGTGAGAAGTATTATATTGAAATCTTTGAGAAGTCCGGTTTTCAATATACCTATTTATTAATTAACTTGGTTTTCCCCAACATATTTTATGAAAAAAAAAATAATTTAAAGAAGGTTTAACCTAATTTCTTCAGTATCTTTTAAAATATAATGTTGATACATGCCAGCAAGTACATGCAAATTTTTTTAAAAAAACAATAATATATTAAATATCTGTGAACCCACAATGCAATTCATGAATGAAAATTTTGCTAACAGCTCGGCATGCAGCGTCAAGCTGTTAATGCCCCTTTTTACCTCATCCTCTGAAGTGACTAGTCCCATGCTGAATTTTGCATTTATCATTATTTTCTATGAATAATAATTTTTATTACATATGATAGTTGAATAAATAATATATTGGATAATTTTGCTTGTTTTTTGAGATTTATGAAAATATGATATGCAGTATTATGAGACTTGCTACTTTTTAAATTTTATTTTTAATATTACATTCCTTAGATCCATACATATGCTTATGTGCAACCTACAGCTAGATTATTTCTTTTTACTACTACATAAAATTCCATTGTAAGTGTATTTAAATTTTTTACTTTCCTATTATTATACATTTGATTCTAGTCTTTTGCTATTATGAGCAATACTCCTATAAATATTTCTATATCTATTTGTTGGTACAAGAACGTACCTAAATGTGCAAATGATAATTTATGCACGAGGATGCAGCTAGATAAGAAATATTCAACTTTATAAGACCCTTATTTTCAGAAGTTGATGGGAATGAATCCTTTATATAACATACTGAGTTCTGCCAGAACTCAGGAGTCACATTTGTCATTATAAGGAATTTCCAAGAATGGGACAGTAGCTTCCCAAAGCAAAGTCCACATTCAAGCTCACTGAGCCCAGGTGTCCTCTATCTGAGAGAAAAACATATCAGGTATTAAACAAACAAAGCAGACAACAAGAGGAAAGAAGTATGTCTTTACTTTTGAAAGTGTGATGTTTCATTAAAAAGAGTGAAGGGTGCTATACTTCCTCAGTCTTTCCTAGATTCTTCCTTGTCCCTCTTCCCTAGCTTTGGGTGACTTGGAGCTCATCAAATGCAGAAGTATATTATGCAAAACCCATAAGTAGCTGAAGACACCTGTATATGCCAGTCCTGTTAGCTTTATCATTGAAAAATAATAGAGATTGTTTTCAGGTAATAGTAGACTCTGTGTATGTCAGAATTTTTATATTGGGTAACAGCCTTCAGTGGTGGCACTACCATCACAATGGGTTTTGAACATGCATCAAGTAGGCTAGAGTAGAAATAACTGCCTATGCTTGGTTGACAATTTTAGTCCCAATATTTTCCTTGAGATGTGATAATTTCATATGGACATGGTTCAAGTCTGAAATATAGTGGGTTTGTGATTAACTATGATTAACTATGATTCATTTTTCCATAAATGTTTTTCCTTATTGCATTGGTTTTGCTAGTCGAAAGAAAATGATCCTATTTCCAGAACTAACAGCTGGACCACAGAGATTAGTGTTTACAAAGATATATTTTTATTAATAAGAAGATGATGTGTTTTATGATCTGGACAACCTTCTGAACTTAGCCTACTATGGGGAGCATAAACCTCTGTTATACCGTGATTGATTATCATCATGGCTAGTCAATCCCCAAGATTTTCCCATATCAAAGAGACATTCTTTCCACAGTAAAAGAAGATAGACATTGTAGGTTCCCCCTGAGCCAGAACATTGGGCAAAGCAATAAGTAAGGCTGGCTGTTAGGGTCTGTTTATAAAATATGCTAAGATATTGATAATGCTATTTGAGTTTTGCAATGTAAAATTTGGAAGGCTAATCTAATTAGCATTTAGTGCAAAGGGCGTGCTCCTTAGAAAGAGAACATCAGGTCAGAGTTTTAGACAAGCCTGAGGTTGCTACTCTGCCAGATGTCAAGGATAACTGGTGAAATCTAATGCCAAAGGCTCCAATAAACTGTGAGATTGTTCTGAGCCACTTGTAATTTAATGGAGGACTGAAGGAAAAAGCTGTTCCAGGGCAAGGTCTGTTGTATTATTGCATTAACTTCTTCTAAGAAGTTATTATTGCATTAATCTTTATCCAAGACATTTTCTTACAGGCACCTCTCATCAAATTGGCAGCTTATTTGGTGACTTGATATAGACATATGTGCATTTGTGGAGCATACTGTTTTTAAGTCCAAAAAATGCCATCCACAGTTGGACTTCATTCTCTCTCTATGTGAAAATAGAATTGCCTGTTGAACTCTTCAAAGATCATTGGTGATTAGAAAACCCTCCTCCACTGACATGCAGAGAAAGTGACAATGCTGCAAAGCACCAGCTCTTGATTAGAGAGGCATGATCCTCCTTCTTTTCTTCATTTTCTAACTCTTTGTCTTTTTACTATATTTTCTTTAGAAATACAGTAAATAATTTATATAGTATGTAGTAAATAATTTATAGTAAATATATTTCTTTAGAAATATAGTAAATAATCCCAGTTCACCAATTTATTCCTTACTTTTCTTATATGTTATTTAAACTATCCAGTGAGGTTTTATTTTTATTCACCCTTGCATTTTTCATTCTCCAAGTATCATTTTCTTTTTTCACATTTATCCATTTATTCCTGATTGTTTCTGTTCCATGCACACCTTTACTAATGTACTTTTTGTTTCTTTAAACACACACACACCATTTGGTAATTCCAGTATCAACATTCCTGGTATCTAAATATTTTGCTTGTTTCTTTTATTTTTTTCTGATCATAGCTGATCTATATACTTGATCTTTTCTTGTAAGTGTTTTATTCCAGTTTTGTCCTGTGGGTCTGAATTTAGAAAATTTTCATCAGGAATGTATTTTCCTCTGAGTATGACAGGGAAGAATACTCATCTGGAATCACTATAGTTCTTTTCTTGATTCTGCAAGGGAACCAGTGCCAACCAGAGGAGCCTCAGCATCTTGATGGCAATGTTGTGGTTGGCATTGTGACTTTCCAACTTTCTGGTCCCAACTTCACTCCACCAATACAATCCCAGTTCACTCTTGGAGAAAGCATGTCTGTAGGAGGGACTGGAATGTTTTGAAGACATAACCAACATATTAGAAAACTAGTGAAACTTCAAATAATATTTATGCATAGTGTAGCTGTTTTGTAGAGCAGTCCATTAAGACATTTAATCAACAATAAATAAAATAAAGAAATATTTTCAACAGTAGTATAGTTAATATGCATTAACATTTGTAAGACTAATTCCTCATGACACATAGCATGGAAACTAGTAAGATGTCCAACACACTGAATTATATTCCAGAGGACTTAAATTCTAATCCTTTTTACTACTCCTGTTTTGTGAACTGATGTTTTACTCTCTATTGTGTCTTCTCTTAAATATACATCCATGCATATATTTTATCTCTTAAATTCACAGCCTCATTTTATCATTCTTTTTTTTTTTTTTTGAGCTAATAGCATCTACAAAAAAGTAACATGTAAATTTCAAATCGGGTATTTCTCTGATAACTAAGAACAAGGTGACTGAACGTTGGTAGTTGAAGTAACAAGAAACAAATGACTAATAACTTGGGTAATCCATAAAATGAATAAATTTTTGTCTATCTGTTATGAATATGAGGTTTTATTATCTATCCATTTAAAATTTTTCCTTAAATGAGTTTGAAAATATCTCTCTATTCTTCTATTAAGTAAATTTTCCTTGATTTACACATAATAAAATCAGTAAAGTACACAGAAATAATTTGTATATTTGCTATGTAATTGATAAAGTGTTATGAAGAAAAGAAATGCTCTATTGTACGAATTTCCTCTTTTTTCCATTTTATTTCTTTAAGTCATTATTATTAAGGATGATTTATACATAGAATTTGTATGTTTAATTTTTATCAAATGAAATAAGGTTTTTTATTGTTACTTTTATTTTAATCTTTATTAGTTTTCTCAATCTTTGAGAATGTTCTGATTTATGAAATTATCTAATGAAAGGCAAAATTAAAATTAAAATTCTACAGTTTTTTCTAAGAAATATTTATGCACATAAGAGGATCTACAGCTATACATCTATGTTCATATTTAACACATAGTTTTTACTTAACTTTCTGGTTGGTATTTAACTTGTGTATATCTGATATTTATTAATATCAGCATACTTTTTTATTTATAATGACTGTGGAAACATACTAACACTATGGGTAGACGTATGTATAGTTTCAAGTTTTAGTTAATAAAGTCATGATAAAGTGAATTCTGGATTCTATGTCTGTTCTTGGACAAGCCATCCACTGGACCAATTCTTTAAGAATGCTAGATTATAAGGTTAATTAGTTTCTCTCAAAGAAGTTGCACAGATTATAATGTCTCTAATATTTTGCAGGATTCCTTACTTTCCATAACATTGCCAATGCTGGATATTATAAATTTCAACTCTTCATTCTGGTAGTTGTGAAATGTGAGGATAATTTTTTTCCCATTGTCTGTTGTATACCTAATCATTGCCTCTATCCTTTGCATCTAAAACCTCGTGTGATGAATTTTGTATTTCATCTACCAAATCCCAATGTCTTCTAACACTTGTCTTATATTTTTAATTTCTTTGTCTCCTGTTTCAATTTCTGAGACACTTCTATAAGTCTTACTCAAATCACTTATTTGGAGATTTTCCATTAAATTTGTTATTTATTCATTCAATTATCATTTTGTTTTAATTTTGCAATTGTATTTTATCCCCCTATGAACTTATTTAATTTTCTGGCTGGTACTTTTGTTACAGCAGCTTATGAGACACTTTCTCCAATCTCAGCATACAGCTTCTTAGAATCAACTTTATCTGTTCCTGCTAATCCTTCTATTTCAAACCACTGGGTTTTTAAAATCTTATTTACAGTTAGGTTCATAACTGTATATAAAGGACCAGGTTGAATGGGATAATTAATGGGCATTCATCCCCCTGAAAAACAGTCAGCTCTTTAAAATTAGAGCTCTTCCTTTGAAGAGGAGTTGGGGGCTCCCAGGGAGGAGAGATGTTGGCTGCTATGCTATTGGACAAACCAGGCCAGTTAAGTAGACTTTGCTTGGACAGATTTTTGCTTCTCAGACAGATATACTTTTTCTCCCCTGTCAGTTCATCATGGTGATTGTGGATTTATGTGAAACTGTTCTTCTTGTTCTTTTCCCCCCGTAGTTCCACTGGAAAAAAAAATTCTTTCTCAGGTCATATTTTTGTTTAAAAAAATGCTTTAATATCTTATCAGTAACCTATGATAAGGGGAAGGGGCTAGGGATCATGCTGGACCCGTGTCCTGATATCTGCCTTATTACCTACTAAGGTTCTTTATAATTTCTCTGGGGAAAAATAAGTACAGTTAACTTAGGCAAAATTCACATGCCACAAAAGTGTAGCCGTTCTCCTGGGCTCTTGGAAGTCCACACCCATCCTGGGTTATGACTGGTGCCTTTCCTTCCTTTCCATTTCCCTCCTCACATTCCATCTTCTAAGATTTCCCCAAATTTTCTCCCCCATGGAGGCTTCCTTTTAAAATGTTCTACATAGAGCATAGTTTCACTCTTTAAAGTGATTTCTTTTGTGTTCTTTAAATGATACCTTAAATGAAAAGAGGACATAGAGTCATGGATTTTAGTCTACTTACTCCCTAGTTTTTATTTTTATAAATTAAATCAACTCATTACTGCATTTATGATTTTACAGTTTAGGGGCATAGAACACATACATATTAATTCACTGAAGATGTAATTGGTTTATGGAGAAGACCCACTAAAAACTTTCAAGAATGGTCAGCTATCCTATTTTGGAGGGAAAATTAGGAGTCTCTGAAGAGATAAAAATTTTCATAAGAATCTATTAAAAGGAATATATATTGTTATCTTAAAAGAACAGCACCAAGCATGGTGCATTGATTCTAAAATAAAACTTACTTGATTGATTGGGACTTGATGATATGTACTTCAAAATTCAACCAAAAGTTCCATTTCTGTTGAGACTGTGTGTGTGTGTGTGTGTGTGTATACACATTTGTAGATATGCATATATAGGTAGGTGTATTTCAATGCTAACATTGATTTACATTCTATTATAATGTGTATTTATGGCTTCACTATTCCAAAGCTTTCTACATTTCTCACGTAATACATTCTGTGACAGTCTCACATTAAACCATCTACCAGAAGGATTGACATTAGTTATGGGATAGAGTAGTTGCAGCTCTTTAGACATATAACTACTGTGCCATTTTGATGTAATTCTGTATAAATTTCAAACATTTCTATTTAACATAATCAAGTGGTATGAAATCTTCTTTTTAAATGGCAAGTATACAGTACTAGCTCAATTGGCACTTAGCAACAGTCCTTTTACAATATGCACAATAGCTTCCAGCAGGGAGTTTTTTAAGGACCATCCTTTGAGAGCACAAACTCACACATGTACAATCAGGAGACATCAAGGTTCTATCTCCAGCTCCCCTTGAGATGTTATTTAGCTAATGTACAAATGTTACAGCTAAGCAGTTAAGCCTGAAAAATAGAACACACAGTTAGTTGTATGCAGGTACACTCATTTTTCATTCTCTTAACTAATATCTTCATATCCTAATTCTACATAAAATAATATCTAGAATGAATTGGGATTAATTTTTAGTGTATAGACATTTTCATCTTTTAAAAATTCCAGTAAGGAGCATTTGTGAGTATAATTTTTTATAGTAGCAGATCACCATGAAGTGGATAGGCAGTGAAAGACGTTGCTTGATTATATAATACTAAGTTTCTCTGTCAGATCATAATTATGTCATAGGCTGCTGACACTTGCCATTGTAACAAAGGACATATAATCCAGTATTATTCAACTCCGCAGCACACTTCTGAGAGGTGGGGACTGGATCTTATTCATCATTGTATCTGAGTGCACTTGGTGTCTAATATATGGTTCACATATAATTACTATTTGAATGAATATATTAATAAATGAACAAGAAAAAATAATCCCTTAAATAAATCAACAAAATCTGATAATCCAGAGCACTGTGCATAGCATATATCTAACCAGATCACCATTTTCTATCCTATTTCATCCAGCCTCCTCCTCTTCACTGTGCCCCATCTCTCAGACTGTGTAGACATAACCACTTTTCAATTTCCATCTCCTTGAATTGATTTGACACCTCTGAGACTGAATGGAAGAAGAGGGAAATGTAGGAGAACTCTGAGGTTTTAACCCAGCTTCCTTCCCTATAGATTTTACTTGTTAATTGAAAAGCTTTTTTGCTAATCTGCTTTTGGTCAGCGTGACCAAAATACCCCCAAAAAACAACTTAGTGGGGGAAAAATTATTTTGGCTCAGAGTTTCAGAGGCTCAGACCATGGTCAGCTCAGTCCACTGCTCTGGGTGTTATACAAGGCAGAACTACAGGGTGGAAGGGTGTAGAAGGAACACTGATTATCTCATGGCAGCCAGGAAACAGAGAAAGAGAGGAGTCAGAAACATGATACAATCCCAAAGGGTACATCTCCAGTGACTTACTTCCTCGGTTATGCCTCACTTGCTCAAAATTCCAACCCTGTAGTCCATTCTAATTACTAATCCAGCAAATGGTTAAGCCACTGATTGCATTACAGCTTTCATAATCTAGTTATTTCACCTCTGAACAATCTTACACCGCCAGGTGAGCTTTTCAGAGGCTGATTTATACCCAAACTATAACAACCTTAAATTCTGCAAGTTGCTAAACGAGACCACTGCTTTACAACTATTATACTTACATGGTTTTGGGGTGACAGTGGAAACCAGGACAGCTCCAAGTTATTGCATGGTACACCAACATCACACTTCTTTATTTTATTCTCATTTCTACTTTCATTATTAAACTTAGTTGCAAAAGAATCTCTTGATTTAAGTGTCTCTAGTCATGGGCTAATGAATCTTTTTCTCCTTTCACATTTTCATCCTGTCCTGATCATAGTCTTTAAAGTAATGTCATTTTTTTTTTTTTTTTTTTTTCGGAGCAGACAAGGAATTTAGAAAATGAGTAATCAACATCCTTAACCCTTTGACAGATTCAAAAACTGAGGATAAAAGTTGTGTGTAGTTTAGATCACAATGGTAGCAGACAAGTCAGCTTACAGTTGAGTATTTTCACTTTCTTCCAAAATTGCTGCAGAAAGTACAATACTCACTTAACTCAATTCTGATGTTTATTAACCTTAAAGCTTTGTAGATAGATAGAATCTTGTTATAATGTCAGGCCATTTTATAGGGGGGAAATATGGAAAAGTTGGGAGGCCTTGAATTGGTTATAATCCACTTCTTCAAACTCAACTGTACTTATGCTTAATCCCAGAAAAATAGAATAATTTTTCTTTATTCTTATTACACTTTTTAAAGGTAAGCACATCCAGATAAGAAAAAACAAAACAAAACATTTACTTGGAAAAAGTGGGGTTTTTATTAATTTTGCTTCCATCCCTTGCCTATGTTGGCACTAATGTTAGCTTGAATGATTTTATCAATAAAGAGGAATAATAGAAGATCACAGTATAATTGCCCACAAAAGGACATGAGTAAAAACCATAGAGTTAACCTCAAGAAGGCACTTAGGACTTTGTGTCCCCCATATGCAGCCTCCTTTCAGCCTCTCCATGTACAGCCTCGAGTGCCCTTGTTGGCTGAGGCAATACGGGATGGGCATTTGATTCCCTCTGTGTGCTGAGTTATTTAATAGCGATCTGAAAACTCTCAAATAAGACTAATACTGTGTAAGCTTAATGGAAACTGGCAACCTGCCACCAAAGGCTTTTGCACAGTCTAGATGGAGGCAATTCTAAAGGCTCTAAACTTTGCCATGGGATGAATTTGGGAGATCTATGCCATCATTTGAGCTCTCTGTGCACCCCCTCACCTTTTGCAAATGATAACTGACTGCAAAATTATGTCGTAAAACTGTGAAACTTAGGTAGGCCGTGGAAATATAGAGAAGAGAATGTTTTAAATATGTAAAAGAGGATAGAAGGGGTTCACGTATTAAAACTATCACTCCCCATTTCTAATTTTCACTCACACACAATGATATGCCGGAAAATATTCACAGACATAGGAGTTCCCCTCCAATAAAAATCTCTGTAATTTTACTTTTAAATATATAAGTCTCAGAGCAATGAGAAAAGTTAACTAGCCACATTTGTTCCTTTTACTCTAAAATCTGAGTTTTAAAATAACTAGGACTGGTTGAAACTAATTGTTTAAAATTTGGTCAAAGCTAAATTATTGGCTACTTCACAATTTGAAAAGCCGTAACTAATTTAAACCATTAAAATCATCTGTGGAGACAAATTGCAAGCCAAGTTTGGGGTGGAAAAGATCCAAAGTCTCTGAGATATTAAATTTAAAAGCTCATTCTCTTACCTTTAAAACTCTAAATTACAACATCATGACCCTGATGCAATATATTTTTAAGAGAGTGTTGTGGCATGGTACCATATGCAATTATTTCACTTCTAGGCAAAAAGTCCTATCATTCAAAGGAAATAAAGCTTTGAGAAAGTTATAAAATTCGTTTCTTTAGAAACATGTGCCATTTACATCACCAAGTTCTACTGTACAGTTGTGTCCTATCAACTTTTGGGATGCCTGCCTAATATAATATTAGTTTTTCAAAATTGTTTCTAGTTTTCTTTGAGATATCAGCCTAAAAGCAAATCTTTTTTCAATGGCAAATAAATAAATGACACCAAGATGACAAATCATAAAAATGAAAATGATCTTTCCTAATGATTTTCAGTCTTATCAAGTATTTGATAATCTAAGTTTAAATATCATCATTCTAAGATTTCTGCCTTAACAGCTTTATATAATTGTTATTGCTGCCAATTTAAACTTATGCTTTAAATGAGTAACTTAAGCCAGAAAAGTTAAATATTATTTGGGTTTTCTTTTGAGTTGGAAATAGAGTTTAAGTTGGCTCAGTGATAAGCAAAAGATTTTTTTTCTGCTCCTGCTGAATCACATCTAGAAGGTCTACTTAAATTCTTGCATCTTTCCATAAATTGCTGAAAGAAAAATAAGCAAAAGTGGTATGGGGACAAAATACCTGCATTTTCTAAGCGTGGCTTAAAAATAAATTCCCTACGTCTTTTGTTTAAAATCACCATTATCTCCCAGAAGAGACATTACACTTCAGGTTTCAACTTGGAATTCTATACATTATTGAACGAACATTCTATACCATAACACACCAGGATTTATTTAATTTAGCCTTATACTTATGTCCCTACAGGAAGATCATTTCCTCTGTTTATGGGGCATTATGATCTGTTGGATCTGTATGAATGTATGACGACACATGCATGCATACACACAGCCTGCAAAGAGGCAGAGAGATGAGCAAGAGAACATGGGCAGGTGTTAAACCTTATATAACTAGTTTTTGAGTAAAACATATATTCTATCCAATATGTATGGGCAATATCTATGATTAGATGCAGCCAATGACTAGAATGTACTTGTAGTGATTTTTTTAGGGCTGGGAAATAGAAATATGCTATCTTTCCTGATGAAATGAAACAATCTGCCAAGGTTTAAGATGCACCCCTTCTTGTGGTAGTATAAAAAATCTCTATCTTTACTGGGTACCAGAACAATTATTAAATATTTCTGCTTTTGGAAATATGTTCCGATTGAGAAACAGAGTTACTTAGGAATGAATCTGTAAGGGAATTCTTTCTGAGAAAAATTGGACCCCATTAAGAAGTCCCTAATAACATAAAAGTAGAAATAGTTCAAATCAGCAAAGATGACTATAAAGAACTTTAAGTAAAACTGTAAGTAAAACAATTTCCTTGGACTGAAATAACCCAAAACTGAAATTATTTGGAAGAGATTCCCCTGTTACTGAAAAAAAAAAAAACGCCTAAAGTTAGTTTTCCAAGGCCATGTGTCTCACTCTTATTAGTGGTTAACCTGGCTCTCTCAGAAGGTGTACTTTCCTCTGGTATTATTTTGCTTTTTCATGAACAAAAGCCCTTTTACTTGATATCTTTTAATATGATAGAAGCTGAAACTTAGAAAATATTTAAAGACTTAAAGATGCTTTTAAAGAATTTGGAGTATCAAAAGGAAAACAAAAAAAATTACAAGAAATGTGAAAGCACTTGTTTAATATAACTGAATATATTTTTTGACCACAGATATTCATAATAAACGATTTCACAGTCCTGTTAAGTAATGTGCATATTAAGGTGTACAGATGAGAGGATGTGATATTTATGATAGTAAATGTACAAAAGACAACCTTTCATTCTGGTGAAGGCTTTGCAGAAAACTAAAGGATTATGATTACTTGCAATGGTGTGCTAGAGAGAGAGTACACACCAGTTATCAAGAGCTGATGTTACAGATTGGGATCCTAATTAGAAAAAGATACACTCCATGTTTGTATAAATATGTAAGCATATACTCCACTGTCATGAATGACTAAAAATTACAAATAAAAAACATTAAAAAAGAAATAATAAATGATTTTAATATTGGTAGTCAGGTGCAGTAGGTGCTTTTGAGTAGAATAAAACCATTTTAAGATTTGAAGAATAGCCAATAATAATATGTTGCATATTTCAAAATAGCTAAATTTCAAATGCCTCACCACAAAAATAAGTATGCAAGGAGATAGATATGTTAATCACCTTGATGTAATCATTCCACATTGTATTCTTAACATCACAATTTCTCATAACTATTAATAATACATAAACAGAAAAAAAAAAAAAAGATTCGATCAGGCATGTGTCTTCTCAACTCCTTGTTCAGAAAGTTCATTGGTAGCCTGAAATTGGCTATGGTGGGAGTATGTACAGCAGTGAAATTAGAAAATGCTACAAATTGAGGATCTTTTGCTTGTTTTTGGACATCCACTGAACATTTACTGGCATCCTATAGTGGAAAAAAAGATAGAAAGAGGATCAAGAAAGAAGAAATGGAATGTGACAAGTGGTGATCCAGGAAACAGTACTGTTTCAGTGAACTTCACATGGGTCACAATTGCTGGAACATAGAATATGAGGTGGGAGAGAGATCATATACATATTAGAAGGAGTATACAGGGACATGACTATGGTGACTTGGAAAGATGTCACTTTTGAGACTTACCCAAGATATCAGTGTCTCACATATGGTGCTCTTCAATCATTCACATCAAAATTAGCTAAAAAATCAAAATTTCTGATTCTGAGTTTAGACTTACTTAAGAATCCCTGGAAGTAAACTCAGAAATTTTTATTTTAAAGATATCTCCCAGGTATCTTAATGCTCATCCAAGTCTGAGAAATGTACTCACTGTATGTTTTTAGGTAAGGTTGTTGCCATAGTTTGGATATGGAATATTCCCCAGAGGCTCATATGTTAAAGGCTTGTTCCCCAGCCTGTGGTGGAACCAACAGGTGGGACCTAGTGGGAAAATGCTAAGCACTGGGGAGCAGTCCCTCAGAAGGGATATTGAGATCCCTGTCCTCCCCCACCATCCTTTCTGGCTGCTGAGAAGTAAACAGACTTTCTCTGTTATGAGCTCTTGCCACCATAACGTACAGAGCTGCCACAGTCGCAAAGCAACATGTCCAAGCATCCATGAACTGACACCTCCGAAACCATGAGCCAAAATAAACCTTTCCTCTTTTCAGTTATTTGTCTTAGGTGTTTAGTCACAGTGATAGAAAGCTCACCAACACTGTTGTAAAAATACACTTTTTAATTGAGATATAATATTTGTACATATTTATGGGATACATTATGATAATTCAATATATGTATACAATATGTAGTAACTAAACGAGAGTGATAAACCCTTTTTTAAATCCTTTCATGGTGAGCTTGTCCCTAGCCCATTTCCAGAGGGATGTCAGGATGGAAAAGCGACACTACCTTTAGGGAAACCCATTATATCTGGGTTTCTCCACCTCTGCACTATTGGCTTCTGGAGCTGGATAGCTCTTCATTGTAGGAAGCCCTTATGCACATTATGGAAGGTTTAGCAGTAGCCTGATCTCTGTGCACCATTGCAACTGCCATTTCCCCGAATTATGATGACCAAGAATGTCTTCACACATTAGTGAATGTTCCCTCGAAGGTCAAAGCACCTCTGTTTGAGAAGCATCTCTCTCTATCTTTGGCTGTCTTTTTACTGGAATAACTGATAATGGAAATGACCTCACTCCAGAGCTGAAACTCAATTCTCAATCTACAAGGCTGACTTCACCATTGCAGAACTTTCATAGATAACTACATGTTAATATTCGACAATGATCAAATAATTTATTTATTAGTATTAGAATTTCTTAGTAAAGGGACTGCATTTTCAAGCAAATAATATTGAATTAATAATATATTTTATGACTATTGCTTAAAAGCCTGCCTTTTTTATCTTGCTAACTACTTGCTAACATTTCTCCATCTTCTCATGATGTACCTAAAATTCTTTGTTAAATATATTTTTTAAGGTTATGAATTCTCTGTAGAAGTACTCTATTAAAATGCAAAACTGGACCTCTCTTGAATATCAAACCTTTTTAGACCATTAGTAGGAATATTCACACCCACACAAGCAACTCCTTGATGAAAGAATTGTTTCTCCTTTATTCTCACATCCCCAGAAGATAATGCATCACTTAGTGCATGGGAGAAGTTTTTAATAAAATCTTCAAACTAACAAAAGAACTATCTTCCAAAGAATATCACTTGATAAGATTTAGGACAAAAGCAAACCTAATTTTAATGCAGGGACTAGAAAAATTTGGGCAAACTCAGCTTTTGGGATCTAGGAAATCAGAAGGACATCAAAAAAGGAAGGGATTAGAAAGGCAGTTGGAGTGAGATTTCAGGAGAGAAAATGACTGATTGGGCTTTTTGATAAGGGCTGAACTTTATTATTTCTTTCCTCTTGCTTGCTCTCTTTGTCCCCGCCCCCCCCGCCGCCCCATCCCCAACATTACTTACTTGATGATATGTGCACTGGTTAATGGATGGAAAAACTTAAGGCAATGCCTCAGAATCTCTGTATTTTTCTAGTATTATATCTTCCTTGTCATAGCTGGTAAACTTCCAAACAAGCAATTTCTGAATTTTTGTAGATGGTGACACTGCTTGCCAGAATGGTGGCATAGTTGGTAGACTGTAACATTTGCCAGTGTGAACATTCTGGAGAATGCTCTTTGACAGCGCAGAGATTGTATTTCACAGTATCTTGCTGGCATTTTACATATTGATTTAATGTCTCCAGTTGCTCGAGAAAGATGTTTGGTATTTAGTAATTGATATTTCTAGTGGAAAAAAAAATTAAGGATATACTTTTGACTTTGATATTCTTTTGTAGTTTTTTTTTAATGAAAATTGTACAGCTCAGCAAAAATATTCTGATAAATATTGGCATCTCAAAAATTTCAATGATCTTAAATTTACTTTCTTAGGGCCATGCTTCATTAACAATTGTTTGCTAAATTGTCATGTCCCATAGGAAATTTGGATCTTGAAAACCAGTTGTCAACTATTCTGATTACACATTGGTTTAAATGCCATTGCATTTGTTTTGATTGTCAATCCTCACAAATTACAGCTATCATTTCCTGCTTTTAGAAATAAATCATAAATCAGATTGGCATTTTTTAAAGCATCCCTGGAGGGTGCAATGCAATATATATATATATATATATATATATGTCATATGAATGTGCACTATTTTCTGGTTATGACATTTTTGTCTATGCAACACTCAAAATAATAGTGGATATAAGAAATCTCTCACACATGTATGAATTCCCAACACACACATACTTACATACCAGTTTAAGAAATGACTTAAGGATGAAGAAAAGCAGAGTACTTTTCACCATAGTGTTAAGTAGACCTGTTTACCCTTTCCATGATGCATATTGCATAGATTTTCATTGTGTAAGTTATCCTATAAATTTTTCTTTGTCTTCATCAAAACAGGTACAAATGTAGTTAATTCTTGAATAAGAAAATCTTTAAATGCCTGATGTTTAATTGACTTAGGATGAAACAGCTTACTAAGAGTGGAGTGTGGAGAAAGGGGAAAAATTCCAAATCATAGGCAGGGGATGAAAAAAGAGAAAATCACACTACTTTATAATTTTTTAAAAAATGATTTTTGTATACCAATGACATAATAATCAAGTTGAGATGCCAGAAGATAATTCAAAGTAATGTAGCAACTATGATATGTCTATTCTTTCCTTCCTATCCAGTATAGATAAATGTAAAATAATAAGTTTGTAAAAATTACTATAAAACATTAATTTTCATGAACTTGTTCTTGAGAATCAAGGGAATTAAGAATAAAATTTAATATATATTGGTTATTTGTCATAAATGAAAGATGATAAATATGGTATCACTTATTGGTCTCTGCTTTTGAAAGAAGCTTGGTAAACTGTTCAGCTACACAAAAAGAACATGTATTAAATACATATAGAAAATACAATAACTTACCTTCCTTTTTTGCTTTTATTTCTTTGAGTGTATACTTTTACAGCAAAGGATTATCAATGTGAAACAAGAATGAGAAGCAAATAAAATGGAACATTGATTAGCAATCTAATTTCCCCACCCTTGTTTTTTTGTTATTGTTAGTATAATTGATCATTTTATTTATCTTTGTGATGCTGAGAGATATTTTTGAAGACAAATAGGTAGATGACGCTGAGGAAGCCATCTGTTTCCACTTAGACTCTAAAGGGAGAAGGGTAAAAAAATAACATATTCAAAGAGAAAACTTCGAACTTAGCTACTTGACTGTCATACCCAATCTTACCACATCCAATATTCAAAAAGTTGAAGAGGTTAAGTACACACATTTAGTTTGATTTCTTCCATTGTGTGTTGTATTTAAAATATGTACTGTTATATTTTTGTATTCCACAGAGAAAAAGCTTACTTGCTTAAATTCTATCCACATGTATCTTTGACTGGAGAGAATATCCATTCTTTTTTCTTTTTAGTAAGCCATTAAATTAGCTTTCTCAGTGAACCCAATTGTTTAAAAACAGGAATTTGACAGACTATGAGTACAGTTTATTAATTGAATCCACATTTATTTCATAAATGAGTAGTTATTACTACTGAAAACATTCCTTGCTATGTAAAATAGGGGGAAATGAGTAGATTCATGGAAACATACTTTTCTCTGTGTAAAACTGGGATAGTTCAAATTTTATTTTAATTCTATTACACTTCTAAAACTTAACCTCAAATTTTTGTTATGAAAAGTTTCTAGGGTGTCAGTCACATAGTTCTCTTTTCCTTGACTCCACCACTTTCATTTCACAAGAAGTAAGAACAAGGTGAATATTTTGGATCATTGATCTATGGACTTAACGATTGGAAGCTTCTCCTAACACCTAGCTGGGAAGCATTAATTGGACTTTAAATCTAAAAAAGTTTTTTAAGGCTAATTTGATCACTGAATGGATAAATTTATAAAAACATTAGCTAAATTAAGGTATATGTGAATCACAAATCAATTTTACACTACTGGTGTATGAGTTCAGTGTTGGTGAATATTCCCCCCTTAGCGGGTTTCTAATAATAGTCTTGTTGCCAGGAATGTCTAAGCTAATAGCTAATCCTTGCATTCTTACTGCTTTCTTCTATGTTATACCTATTGATCATTGTCTATACTCAGGGTTCTGTTCTTCTTCTCTCTATATGTCATTTTCATTGTCTAGGTATTGTGCAATATTTTCTCCTTCATACACTATGCTTCGTGTGTGTGTGTGTGTGTGTGTGTGTGTGTGTGTGAGAGAGAGAGAGAGAGAGAGAGAGAGAGAAGAGAGAGTTCCTCACCCTAGGAGTGAGGTAACTCTGCATTACTAACAAATAGGATCACTAATATTCACCAGTTTCAGCACCTATTGATCTAGAAAGCAAGTCGACCAGAACACAGAGCATTGCCAGACAATGTGTCCCAAAAATGATCTCTTTGAGTAACAGTGCCTGATTAAAATCTTTCAGAGTTGGTCCATGGTTTAAGTGGAGGTTTCTGCTTCACTCTGTCTTACGCTTTGCTTCTAAACTGGGACTGACACTTTGTCCTCTTGCTCAGCTTGATTGGCTCGTGTAAACATTCCTGTGCCTTTACCCAGTGAGATGGCCACAAGTGCTCAGCTGATTGCTGACTTTGTGGCTAAGAGGAAGACTGTGTTCATTACAGTGGAAACTAAAGTGAAACATAGTAGAGTTTTGGGGCCAAGAGTGATGCTGGGGGTGTGTGCAGGGGGAGCAGGGCCAGTAGAGGATGCTGGAGACAACCCGAGTATGTACCACGTAATAGAGAGCCAAGACTCAGGCACCAGCATGAATGAATAAAAAATCTAATGGGGGTAGCTAAAAACAATAGAGGACAAAGTTTATGGAGTCAGAAGTTCAGAGGTTAGAAAGAAGAAATTAAAGGAAAAATCACTTTTAAGAAGGGGAGTGATCTCAAATGATTGTCTCAATGCTGATTTTAAAAGCTGAAATTCAGAAGATGCTCAACTAATTCTGGCTGGCTTGATAGGTCATGGAGCATATACAAGGATGACCCTGGGACCTTTTCCTTGCATCTTCTTCTGTTCTCCTGAAAATGGCATCATTCCAGATAAAATTACTACCTTCACCAACCAGGTTGGATCTGCTGCTGTTTGCTTTACTTCACTGGTTTCTCACTGCCTGGACATCTGTTCTCCCAGCTCACCCATTAGATTGATGCACGTCATAAATGTCTCTGACTGACATCTGTGTGCATACATACATGCACAGTTTCCCAACTCAGGATTAGATGCCTGCATTTCCCTCCATGAAAGCAAGACACTGCAACTGGGTTCACTTCTCCAGTTCTTGCCCTTCCTTTCCTGGTTTCTTCTCATCGTTGTGCAGACAAGCTTTCTGTTCTCCCCTGGCCTTGCTCTTATCCTATGCAGTGGAGACAAGGGATTAATCTCTTCTCTCTGCTCTCCAACTTCTACTCTAAAGCTGTATGATGCTCTCTCTATTGCTACCCATCTCATTCCCCCATTTTCTGTGCTCTTGACATCTATTAAAGTTATACCTTTATTCCTTCACTGCTATAAACTCCAAATGACTTCAGCATGGTGGGAGGGATACATATCACTTCTCATGAAAACTTTGAGGAGGGAAAGGACTGGCTTCCTATCAGAACTCTAATTAATAGGAAGACAGTGACCAAATTCAAAATATTTAACAACCAATATAACAGAGGCACTGACCAATCAATATAATCTCTGCTCACATAGACAAGAGACCCTTTGCTCTACCAGGCACTGACCCTGTCTTTACAGAATTGTGGAAAGGTCAGGGAATTTTTTGAGGACAATCGAATTCCCCAGAGTTAAGGACTGGGGGTTGGGGTTGAAGGTCTTGAAGAACACAATGGTTTCTTGCCAGCCAGTATGGAAACATTTCAATCTCTGTACACATGGTATAGCTGTACCTGTGTGAGCCAACTGAAAGAATACCATCTCCATCCAAACAAAAAGTCTAAGTTGGTTCCTTTTTCTCAACTGAACGACAAGTGCCTGTTTAAAAACTTGCCAAGACTCAAGGCTGTCAGGAATCTTGACAAAAATTCGCATTCCCTTTAGTTCAATATTATTTACTCTTTGTGAACTATTAATCAGAAATCATGGGGAACACTTTTCAATTACAGCTGATCTTTCCTTAGTCAATGGCATTTCAGACTTAATAGCATTTTTCTAATTTAGTCAGCAAATACTTAGCATGTGCTTACTGTTTGCCAGGCATTGTGGCTATGGCAGTCAGCACAGAGGAAAAATTCTTGCCTGCATGGAGCTGATGTTTTAACCTGGAGTTTTTAATGCAACATTTTAAATGTTAAATTGTATGTTATTAAAATCCACATGTTATATGCATTTTACTGTACATATTCTAGTGACAAGTTTTAACATACCAAAATTTGCTTTTCTGAGTATGTTGTGCATGAGCAAACTTGAGTATGTGTATGTTTGCATGTTCAATAGAGAAGAAAGCTTACATGTTGTGAATGCATACAGAGATAAAAAACATTTCCTCCTGTGGCAATGTTTAAGTATTATTTGCAAAACAAAAAGTATATATATAAAATATGGGTATGCATAAAGGTAGTGATCTAGGTTCTAAATAAATACTATAGTATTCCATATTATGTGGTAACAAATTAAGTCCAAAGGGAGATTGTTGTAACCAAAAAAGGCTAAGAAATATTTATGCATTCCTATCCATATCGAGGCCTACTTTGTCCTATGACACTGTACTTCCTTTGGCAGTAGAAAGAATAGTATCAGTTTGATTTATCCTAGATGGTCAAAATCCAGGATGGAGAGTGGGCATTCTGATTTTACTCATTCCTGTGCATCCTAAAATGCAGTACTAAGCACAATGACCTAGAGTCAGAAAGCTTGTAGGATGAACGCCCCAACAGCTTAGTTTTGGATTTCATGTTCTGTGCTGACAGATGAGAGGCACTCTATCCCCAAACAGTGTTTCATTGTTACCACAATATGCATGAGCTTTTTTTCCAAGGAGCCTGATGGGGTGTCTGGCTGTTAAGTGCTAGGAGATTAGGTAACTTATACACTAAATTGACTAGCTAGATAAATATAGAGTTCTCAGTTTTCAGAGCATGTATATTTTTTTAAAAAAAATATATTTAATGAAAGAAGTCAGCATGAGATTTGGTATTTCCCCCCAAATATTAAATAGAGTGAAACTGCGAGGTCATAAAAATAAACCCATCTGAATCTTCTGCCAGTTTTTCAGAGGTGTGTGGGAGAATGTTATAAAAATTGGCAAACAAAGAATGAGTTACAGATGGGATAAATATAACAGTTTCTATAGGTGAGCATGTCGTGCCATCTTGATTCCTTGCATCTCATCATGTCAGTCATGATGAATTGCCTCAGTCTCTGGATGGAAAGCAGAATCCTGGGAATTTTGCTTACAGTGCAAATGCAGTTGCCTTTCTTGAGCAGTACTTCTGTTATTCTCCACAAACAGAAAAACAAAACACTCCCAGTCTCTACTGTCTTCCAGGACAGAAATCAGCCAATAGATCATAATTCATATGTCACTTTAAATTGAAAAACACCATCCAAAGGAGAGGCTGCATGGGGAAAGAAAAAAATTGTATATTTTTACAGTTTTGAAAGTCAATACATTTTGGATCTATGATTGGTAAAAGAGTGTATGGAAAATATGTGGAGATGAAGAAACACGCCAATCGTTCTAATATGAATGTAAACAATAAACATTTTGCCTCCCACCTATGACATTCCTATGTCAGGGTAGTTTCAAAGGTCTACAGAGTGCTCATGGAAGCTACCCTCAAGATAAAAGTTATTGATCAACATGTATCTGCTTATTCCAATAAAATAGTTTCATATTTCAATACTTGTAAAAAATAGTGTTCTAATTCTCATGCAAACTGAGTTTATTACAGAACATTGCTCAGTCCTACAGAGTCTTAAGCATCAACACACATTTCAGGACTCCATCATTTTTCTATCCTTAACCAGTCACATGACATGTAAAGTCCAGCTCAGCATTGTGAAAGAGTCCTTTGGAAAACGACATAAGAGGCTTTATAAACCTCAGGCACTGCCAGGTGTCATGCACTTTCACTTTAAAGGAAACAGCTTCAGCGTTCACTAAGTTTTCCAAACAGCCTGGCATTTAAAGTGTGAAGGCCATTTGTGATAAAGCAGCAGTGATCAGCCTTTGATGTATTGATTGATTTTTAATGAAGGTGTATGTATTTATTTTGGATGGGCATTGGATTTTCTGTCTCACTTAAAGCAATCTTCCTTCAGGTGGCCTATCTTGGCAGCTAATGGAGAAGGAGGGACAGTCTGTAAAGATACATCTGATCTGATTCACTTTCTGGTATAGTCAGGCTTCAAGGTTCTGCCATATATCATTAGAACTCTGATCACCTAGGAAAATTCTCCCACTGCAGTCTTCAGAGGCATGAATATGAGCCTACAGCTGGAATATGAGTGTGCTCCCCTAAGACACATATTCTACGACATAGACAACAGAAAGCTCAATCTATCAGTCTATCATTCTATCCACCAAGCTATCAGTCAGGCTTGCTTCTTCTTTGCTGTTTTCAGCTAGTCTCAATCTTTGCTAGATGTTCTCTCTTTTCCTTCCAAAATGTGTAAAACCCTAGAAGCTATAATTGTCAAACATTTGTCAGGCAATTTGGCCCTAACTATACAGCTATTATTTAAGCAAAACTCCAGTCACTAAGGTTAACAGAACCACCCTGTGGCCTGAGGACTTGGACCTATTGGTATTAACACTAGCATATAATAATAAACTTGAAATTAATAACTATTCTATTATTTGAAATCATCTAACATAAGCATCTATAAATATACTCTTATGTAATCTACATCCTATTATCTTTATAATAAGCAATGTGATCTAACTTTTCAAACTCTGTGCCCAACTTAATCAAGAACGTACTATTTTGATTTATGACCAAGAAGCTTCCTAAAAATTTGGCTACAAATTTTGTCAGTAGAAACTCATGTCTGACTGTGTAATTGATTAAACTGAAGGGTTTTGATTAATTAATTTTATTGTTATTTAGTTCAATTTGACAATTCATAGCCAAGTTTTATACTCACTACCTCCCCCCCATATCCAGAAACAAAAAATATGGCAAAAATTGTTAAGCATGGTATTTTACAGTTCATGACCCAAGTTGAGAGCAAACGTTATACCAATAGGTTTGTCTTATTTCCCTAAATATAAACAATAGTGACAACTTAAAATGATGGTTTAAATAGTTTTAAGAAATAAGTTAGTTTTAAAAGTGTCCATCATTGACTTCTTAGCAATTGTTATATTTTGTCAGCATTTAAAGCTGAGTCCATTTTTCCCCCTGCAGTTATTTCTTACTGCTGCATTTTCTTTTGTAGCATTGTTAAGACATACAAAGTGCAATTAATATGGTCTTTTACTGGTGTTATTGAAATTGATTTCAACATGGCCAATTGATATTTTCAAGCTAAAACAGACTCAATCATGCTCATGTTCATCTCAATTTGTCCTTGTTACCTACTTACACTGATAGCAGATACATGTATCCTGCTACTGTGAGAACCCCAGGTTTAGTCCAGGAAACAACTTCAAATGAGATACCTTGGAATTTACTAAAATAAAGTATTGTAGTTTAAAACTATATCAGTTTATTTGGGATTAAATTAATTTAGATCATTCAAATACTATCCCAGTTTGGTTCTTATATTTATCTTGGTTCATATGGAGGAGAGTGAGTGAATGAATAATAAAAGGAATTGTACTTTTTGTTCCTTCAAAATACTGAGAAAATATAGTCCTGTATTAAGAAACATTTTAATATAAAACTACTGGATAATTAGAAGGGATATGTGGCAGTAAAGATATCTTAGCTTTTACATTTTTTATCACATTGGGGCTATTTTTTTCTTTTCCACTTTTATTATTAACCTTTTTATAGAAATTGGCTTACCAAGAATTTATGAATTAATAAGTCTATTATAATGATGAATGATAATTACCATTTAAGTCCTGACTCATTCATCAGCTCGTTCACTGCATGTCAGGTGACACAAGAGTGTATGATTACTTGTCTGGTGAGTATTTTTCAACTGATTGTTATACTTCCTTGAACTTTAGATCCTCATACCATATTTTAAAAAGTGTGATAAAATGCAGTTAAGTAGTTTGACGAAGAAATTACAGATCACACTATAAATAACAGAAGAAGAAGTATCTTCAATATTTTTAGAAGATTGTTCTTAGGTTCAAATGACAAATGTAGAGTACCCAGTTAGGTCAAATGAAAAGTTCATATACAGACAGTTTCAAGGGCTGCAGGATTGGTAGTATTACAGTAGCTAAATTAGTCACCACTCAATGTCAAAGTGGAAAGTTTGGGCTTTCGATACAGAAACTTCCGAATATGGATTAGTAGTCTGTGCTTGTCCTCACAGAGAAGTGCCTAGTCTTCAAACCTTGCACAGACTGGCCAGTACTTTAAACAGACACAATAGGATTAGAGGGACTTTAGGGAATTGATGTAGGGCTGCCTGAAGTTTTCATTATGGTTATCAGAGCAGCAGAAAATGTTCATGTATACAGTTTACATATGGTTTTCACTCACTGGGTGGTAGTCCATCAAGATGCTTCAAAATTTCAAACATTTTGTTTGAATGTAATTTTTTTCTACCCACCCCACCACACTCTGATGATACGGATTTTTAAAGCATGTGAATCTATGCTACCTTTTCTAATCTGGTTCAAAGTAAACTTCTTGTGTGAACAGCATAGGAACTCAAAAGAAGCTCGACTTTGGAATCTTCAGGTTGACTTTGCGTCTTCCTCAAATCCTCCCATGACAAAAGGGATGTCTAGTGACATTCATAATTGTGTGCTCTCCAAATAAGGATGTGCTCACTTAAAGTTTGTGACTTCTAACTCTAGATCAGATCTCTCTTAAAACACATTTTTACAAGCTCAGTGATCATACTAGGTGTGAGAATCTTTCTTCTACCACTGCCTTCAGTTTAAATGCCCTCTTCTTAAAAAAATTTTCTTTTAGCTATAGATGGACACAATACCTTTATTTTATTTATTTATTTTTATATGATTCTGAGAATCAAACCCAGTGCCTCACACATGCTAGGCAAGTACTCTACCACTGAGCCACATCCCAGCCCCTAAATGCCCTATATATATATATATATATATATATATATATATATATATATATATATTCCATAATATAAAACTTTTGTAATCAAGTTGAATTGAATGTTTATATGTACTCTCCCATTTCAAAACCATTAGAGCTACCAGTTATGGGGGAAAACAGTGATTAAATACCATGAACATCTAAAGCAGTAGTTCTCAATTGTGTCAGAATCACCTGGAAAGATCATTTAAGGTGGGCCCCACCCCCAGAATTTCTGATGCTGTAGATCTGGAAGTAGCCTTGATAATTTGCATTTTAGTACATACCCAGTTGTACACCTTTTGCTGTTTTTGCTATATATAACACATTACCTGAGACTTCATAACTTAAGAACTTAAAAATGTATTTTCTTTTAGTTTTGGAGGCCAGAAGTCTAAACTTGAATGTTAAAGGGTTTAAAATCATGGCGATGCCTTTCCAGGCATAAGTGTAGGATTTATTTCCTTATCCTTTCCAGCTTCTAAAGGTCATCTATATCCATTGGTTTATGGCCCATTTCTCCATCTTCAAAGCCAATAGTGCTTCTAGCAGTGGCCTCTGCTCTGCTCTCTGACTCTGTGTATGACCCTACATCTTCCCTCTGATTGGAACCCTACTGGCTCTCTCCTTCAGCACACCTCAAAAATCCAGGAAAATAGCCTCACCTTAAGAATTTTAACTGCATCACACCTTCAACATTTCTTTGCCATGTAAAGTAACATGTTCACAGGTTTTAAGGGCTAGAACATCTTGGGGGGTCATTAGTCAACCTCTAGACCCATATGACACTAATCATGTCACACTTTGAGGGACACTCACATAAAGATGAAATGACTAAACCAGCAATATCTGCTATATTTGAGTTTTACAAAACACACTGAGTGTGACCAAATCAGGCTAAATTTGACAATACAGTAAATGGTTCTTCTGAATTGATATGTTATAGTTCTCAATGTCTGCTCATTAAAGTAAACTATAGAGTTTAAATAAAAACAAAACAAACAAAAAATGGTCAAAGCCTGAGTCTACTGCCAGACCAATTAATTCAGAATTATTGGATATGTGACTCAGGCATCAGTACTTTTTAAACTTTACAAATTTACCTGTAGTGAAGTTTGAGCAACTAAACAAAGGTCCCAGACACAGGGTTACAAAAGTCAATTATAACTGTGGATTATATGTTAAATTAAACACTTAAAGAAGTAAAATTCTTCATTTTGAAATAAAATAATAGATAACTACACAGCATGTAGTTTAAACATAAGCATGCTCCTTTATCTGAGATCCACATTTATCCCATGGTTGGCACATGTGTTAAGTATAGTGGCTAGTAATATTTTTAAGTCTTCTCTTTTAAAGATGAGTGCTGTGAAGTTCAGGGAGCTGCACTGCAGTTAACAGATCACTGAATTCACCTTTAGTCACAAGTATTTTGCCTCCAAAGTTTTGCTACTATAATACTACCCTACCATTTACATATCAAAAAAATTAAATTTTCAACTCAAATTACATTCAGTGCATAATGAATCAGGTATGATGTGCACAAGACAGCGGAGTGACATGCAGAGAAGCCGAGAAGCCCAGCCATTCTTAAAGACAGTCAAGTTTATATTGTTTTTAAAATACTGAGGCCAAACAAAACACATACCCAAGCCAGATTCAGACCACCTGGCTGCCTGTTTGCTGCTTCTGAAATACAGTAAATTTTCCACTTAATATGTCAGTTCACAGCTTTTTACCTTCAGCCCTTTATTAATATTTTCCACATACAGCCTTAAGCCTTTGGGGTATAATTGACAGTAATTACCTCCTTGAATTGCTTCTTCTCCCTTTCTCTTTCTAAATTCACAGATTTGGAACACACACACACACACACACACACACATTGTGTTGCCATAGCTTTACATCAACAATTCAGCACCAGCCAGTCATGAGTATGCCACCCTGGAACATGGACTTCCAGGAATGAATTCACTTTTTAAAACGAGAAACTCATAGAGTATTTTATTGTTTGCCAGGCCTCATACTAGGATCAGACTTAATACATTGCTTCTTTCTACTATCCATATTTACTCAACGAATTTAGTGTGCATGACTGGAATCATTATTCCATACATATTATAGCAACAATGGACTCTTTAGTGCTAACTAAATGAAGCTTGAAAAACATTTATGTAAAAGCCAAGTGTTACAAAGGTAGAACTCAAGAAGCAGGTCTGACTTTTTTGTATGGTTATGGAAACCAATCTCAATTGTTTGTAGTTGACAATGGGCATTAGAACGGGAAAGTAGTGGGATTTAATATATTCACCTGCAGATTTAGCCAGGTGCTCCAGAAGATAAAACAACACAAAAACAACCACCAAAAAATACAGGAACTTACAGATTCAACCATGAGGAGATTTTTGCTAATTATTCATATATTTATTTTTATGTATTATATTAATTAAAAATAATAGTAATGTTTGCTTCTAATGTGCCCAGTATTATACTGTTCCTGATTTCCCTGTATAGATTTATCAAAAAAGCAAAAAAAAAATAGATATTTTCAGTCAAACCAGGAAAAATCCCTAACAACAGCCTTTGCCTTTGATGGCAGGATTTTTTTCATGTAGTGATATAAAACTCATGTCCTCCCAGTCTCCATAGGGGTGGGGTGTCTGTTCAAGTCTAGCTGTGAGCAACAAATTGAAACGT
This sequence comes from Tamias sibiricus, assembly GCA_025594165.1. Taxonomy (NCBI): domain Eukaryota; kingdom Metazoa; phylum Chordata; class Mammalia; order Rodentia; family Sciuridae; genus Tamias; species Tamias sibiricus. The sequence goes on from CM046664.1 coordinate 114,157,808, forward strand.
GTCTTTAAGAAGTTATAACAGCAAACAGAACTCTGGATACAAGGAAAAGTGAAGAAGGAAGGGTTTAGAAATCTCGTATTACTAAGGCAAGAGGGTGATCAGAAATAAGTCTTTTTTCTTTTATTTTAAGGTTATATTTGGCCTTCTCTGAATCCACGGTGCACATCACCCAAGACCAGTCTTCCTGTAACGCCATCTCCAATATTCCCTTGTCCGATGCCAAGAAGGGTGAAGGCTTCAGAACTTGCAGTTCCTAGCCCCAGCACATAATCTCCCTGTCTGAGTGTTCAGCTGTCTCTGTGATCTATGCCCATTGTACTTATGAAACTTTTTCTTCTTATTCTCCAGCATGCTCTGTTGATTTTAAACAGAGCATATTCCTGCCCGGACTACTATTGCAAAATCAGTTGGGCTCCATCTTTTCTCTCTGCTTTTCCTCCTGTGATCCCCATGGGCTTAAATGCTATACCCTTACTTTTTCCAAACACTACACATCTGGCCTCTTTCATGAATGCATTGATCTGACTTCTTTCTGACATCCCACAACACTAAAATCTGCAATTCAGAACTTATTTGAAACTTGTTACAGGTTTATATTAGTCCCCAACTCCTAACAGTCAGGGAGCTTTTCTTCTCTTTCTTTACATATATCCTTTCCATGTAGCATGGCATGGACCACATCAGAGCTGTTCATGTATATTATTGGATAATTCTGTGGTCCTTACTATACATTTCAGTCTGAGACTTCTCAAATATGTAAACATACCTTGTGTCTTATAGCCAAAAGTTCAACATCTCCGTTACTGTACACAGTTAATGCTAGAGTCCTTACCCTCCTTCTTAATTGTGACTTTTAAATGTCCTTCTTGCTCCAGGATAGAAAATGGTTAATAACCTAACCCTGTCATTTTACTATTTCCTCTCACATACCTTGATATTCTCTTTAGAATGTTTTTAGTTTTACTGGTGATTTTCATCCCTTTTAGTTTAGGTTCTACTTCAACGTCATGATGCACTTTCTAGTCAAACGTACCATCTCTTGGGTGGTTGAACACCTTTGAAGTTCTTCAAACACATCACCGCTACTTCAGAGATACAGAACTTCTTCCATGCTCTTTCATGCTTCCAGGTCTTTACCCATGCTATGGACTTGACTGAAATCCCTTTGCTATATAGTTTATCTGGTTCTGGAGTTAGTCTTTGACACCCCTAAGCAGAGAAGAGATTATTTTCTCTACTGTGTATTTGTTTGTACCAGGGATTGCACCCAGGGTCAACCACTGAGCTACATCCCCAATCCTTTTTATTTTATTTTTTATTTTGAGATAGGGTCTTGCTAAATTGCCTATGGCCTAGCTAAGTTGCTGAGGCTGGCTTTCAACTTGCAGTTCTCCTGCCTCAGTCTCCTGAACCACTGTGCCTGGCATCTACTTTGTATTCTTTAACACCTTGACATATTCCACCTCTTGCAATTATCAAAACTGCATTACAATAATTTCTGTACATATCCATCTACTGTTTTAGACTATCAGGCCTTAATTAAGAGAATGCTACTCTTAACCAAAACCAAAAGCTAGTAGAGCACAACTTTTCTGTATAGATTGAAAACAGAAAGAATAGTTTAGCCCATAGAGAAGATGCAGAAAAATCTGATATCCGTGTATATCCTGTAAAAATATTATATTAAAATGGACAGGAAATGGAACTACTTTATTTGGCTAATGTCAGGAATGTGAGAAAAAATTGGAAAACAAATGGGAGTTTGAGAATGATGAAGATTAAGGATTTTGCTGCTAAATGGAAACAGACAGACAGGGTTCTTGGCTCAAAATAGCAACCAGCCCTCATTAGAGAAGTTTAGACTCTGCCAGTGAGGACTGGCTGGTAGCCTGCTTCCTTGAAAACTACTTGCTTATTTTGGGGATTTAAGGCCCAGTGTACCCAAGATCTGAAAATACCAGTTCAGAAAAAATAACCCAGAGTTTTAGTGTTCTGTCCAGTAAGTAAGTACAGGATAAAATCTGAGTGGCAGTGATGACTGGAAGGGACAGATGTTGTCTTAAGACACTCATACTTACACATATTGATTGAGGGTCCACCCTGTGCCCAATCCTGTGCAAAACAGAAAGAATTGGTTTACAAAGATGCCTCTGATTAAGAACATTTCTTCAATGAACTAAAGCTAGTAGAGAAAAATGCATGCAAATAACAAGTTTCCATAGTGTGGAAAACAAATAAATTTGAATGGTAACAAAATGAAACAAACAACACCCCCCAAAAAAATATCTATCTATCTATCTATCTATCTATCTATCTAAATAAAAGAGGAACCAGGACAGCTAGCCCAGGAAGAAGCATCTGTGAGATGGGAATGTGGTATGGAGCCATGTATTACAAAAGGTTTTAAAAAATTAGTGAGCTGGGACCTGGTGGTGAGTTTCAAAAAAAGTGTAGTGGTTAATGAGGCCCTAAGATTTTAACAGAATTCATAATTAAATGATTATATTTTCACAGTGTTAAATACTCTCAAATTATTCTTCAATTTCCAGGCCCTAGATCAAATTAATTTGAATTTTAAAAAAAGAGAGTCTTTAAGGAAACCAAGTATAAACCATGTTATAAAAAGGAAAAATACTTCAATTATGTAACATATTTACATTCAGTAAACACATGTAAATTTACCCATTGGAAAAAATACTGTGTGCTTCACTCTTGTTCTCTTTGGTTCAGGATCCAGGTATAGAGAGAAAAAAAAAACGTTTTGTTTTTTGGGTTAGCATCTACTGGTGTTTGTAAATGACATGTGTTGCCAGAGTAAATAGCTTCCTTAGAAAATATCCATAGTGAATTTCCTGGCAGAGCACATGGCCAGACCACAAATTTAACACTTTGGGAATTCATGTTAATTCATTCATTCATAAATTTCTATTTAATGCAACATATTCTGATTGTAAAGAGTTGACTCAAAAACTAAAGAGATTATGTCTAAACTGAGACACTTAAAATCTAATTCTACAAAAATTTGTTGCTGATGAGGATGACCTCCACCAATTGTTTGAATCCATTCTGGAACTAGAATTTGAATTGTCAGGACTGTCAATCTGATGTGTTTTATCAACAATCATATAGAGAATCTTGAACACATACATAAGCTTTTTCATTCCATTCCATTTGTTCATTTGTCTAGAATTTATTATCATAGCATATGGTGTTTTACCTCACTTGTAGAATAAATATGATGGTGGGAAAAAGGGAAAATTAACATATATGAAAGCTGCCTAATAAAGGAAGAGTGTTGATGGTTACTGGAGTAAGCACCCTTTGCAACTTGGGGCAGCCCAGTCCCCATTGGGATATGACATAGGATTATACAGTGAAGGCTCGGGTAGGAATACGGATTCTGGTTAAAAAAAAAAAAAAAAAAAAAGATGGTAACAGCAAATGTCTGCCAAGGAAAGTTACTACCAATAGCATTTATGCTTTTGCTTTTTTTCTGTATCAGATCTACCACAGGTTTAACAGTTCATAAACTGAAGCCAACTTTCTGAATGATCATTTAATTCTTGAAAAGTAACCATAAACTAAAAGGAAAAAAATACTGAGATATTAATCCTGGCAGCAGGCAGCAATTCCGGGCCCAAAAGCTTAATGGGGCTGAGCTGAATGGGACATAACAAGATGACTATCCTAACAAAATACAGTCTGTGTCCTCCCATGGATGAGGAATGTTCTCTCCCCCTTCGCATTTGAACACGGGAGAACATAAAGTGCCAGTTAGACTGAGTAATGTTGCATAGCTAAATCACAGGGTTTTGTTCAGTTCTTCTCTAGAGTATAAAACTCAAACTGGAAGTATTGTTTTAATCAAAGTTCTGAATAAGTAGTCCCTCGTAGTTCTGCAATATCTAAGTTAATAGAAATATTTTCCTTAGAACCTCACCCCTGTAAAACTATATTAACAAAAGCTATACACACATATGAAAGTTATATAAATAAAAAGAGCATAAAGTGTTCTCTTTCTTTTTGAGGTGAACTTTAAATTTTATGAAATAGCCTTGGAAGAAATATGGAAAGGAATTAATTTGCATTTTGATTTTAAGCAATTACCTTTAATTTTTACAAATGCAGATACTTAACTCTGCTGCTAGACTGGCATAATACTTGTGTTTTGAATAGAGCTAAACAATTTATATAATGTATGATGTAGCTTTAGAGAGCTTTTATTTGTTTTATTGGGTAATTTGTATTCAGTATGGAGAGGTAACTAAGGCTTTGTATTTAGTGACTGTAGAGGAAGCCCAGGCACACAGAAAATTCTGCACTTTATTTCACTGGGGTGAATCCATCATGACCCGGAAGGCTCACCTATGGATAAGATGGCTTGGCCTCAATAACACTTTGAATCTTTACACTCTCTGGGGTTTTGCACACTCCTTTAGACACAGGTCTTTGTCATTAATGAGAGTCACATGAGTGGATCCCTGAATGACACTTTGGAGAATGGTGGGACAAATTTTTAACAAGCTAACCCTTCTGGCTATAACATGAAAAGGAACCCTGTGTTTAAGATAGTGTGGGAATAAAAGGCAGAGGTAATTTGCACTGCTGAAGAAATAATTATTAGTTCCACATTGCTATCCATGTGGAAGGTGGAGGAGAAGGGAAAGCGGATGTTCAAGTTGAGGAAATCACTGCTTTCCTTGTGCAAGCACATAGACTTTGGGGCAGCTTTCTCAAATTTGAGAGATTTCCCCAGCTAATCCTATTCAGTGCTTCAGAAGGAAACACATTTTTCTCTTGCTCATATCAACTTCCCATTTTAGGATAGCTTTGATGCTATTATGCTGACAAATTCTCTAGGTCTATATCTCACCCAAGATAGCCTCCCTGCAAAATTTAGATAGTAGGGAGGTGGGTATGGTGTGAGAGTGGGAGTGGAAAATCAAGGATCAAAAATCTTAATTTTGCTTCTCATACCACACCTTGTTTTATACTACCCAACAGTTCTATAAGTTTTCATATATTTAAATTCCTGAGGTTCTGAGGGTAAGTGATTCTTCCAGTGTCACATAATTATTAAGAGGTAAAGTTGGGCCTGAACAACTCTCTTTTAACATTAAATCTTGGTATACTTGCATTACCCTGTGCTGTCTGAGTCTTACCTGGCATGTGGTTTCCTAAATATTAATATCTAGGATGAAATTTAACTTTATTATATATAAAGAAACTATGCATTCATCAACTAGTTTACAAAAAGAATAGAGTGAAATACAGACAAGCATTGACCATTCAAATTTATAAGTGTATTAATAGACACTTTCTAAGAGAAATATGGCTGGTTAGCTAAACTAACAAAAATCTTGAGCCTCACAATTTATAAAGTAATAAAAATTGAAACTTGCAGGATTCTCTTCTCTTTAACTCTCACTGTCCCAATAGGTTTATTCAGTGGAGTAAGTTTTTTTACTTCTCCTGGGTGAAAAGGTCAGACTCCAAACTAGTGGATAAAGGAAAAAAGGCCAGAAGTCCCCCAAATTGCCCTGTTTACCTGGCTATACCTCTGGTGCTTGCCAATGTTTAAAGCTTGTTTTTTCTCTGGCAGTTATTTGGGATATTTTAGAGACCTGTTGAGCTTCTCTCTTCTGCGAAGTGGCTTTCAGAACTATATCTCTGAACTCTTCAAATTGCCAAGAAGATGACCTGGCCTTTAGGTTCTCTCTGTTGAAGTCCTACACCCTACACCTCAATGGTTCTGGCCTGAGACCACCTTGTCCCACTGTCTCACCCAGGACTCCTGTCTAGTTCCCATGACAAACTCAGAGTGGAGCCAAACCTCCTTCAGTACCCAATTTCTTAAACTGGAGATTCTCAGGAAGGAATCAACTTCATCCCCAGAATGCTAAACAACTATGGTTTCCCAATTTTACAGAGCAAGTTCTTTTCAAAGATTTGAAGCAGACATCACTGCCCCACCTCATTTGAAGGATGGGTTCAAACAATATACAGCAATCTATCAGCTCCCTCCCAAGTCAAAATACACATAATAATGCTCTCTCTATCCATTCTCAACATTTTTATGTAAAATAAAAAATCTTTTGTACTGAGGATTTAAACCAGGGGTACTTAACCACTGAGCCACATTCCTAGTCACATATAAATATATATATATATATATAATTATATATATAAATTATATATATATACATATATATATATGTATATATATCTATATATAATTTTGAGACAAGAGTCTCTCTCAAAGCCTTGCTGAATTTCTGAAGCTGGCTTTGAACTTGCAATCCTTCTGCCTTAGCTTCCAGAGCTTTGGAGGATTACAGGTATATACACCACTGCACCTGGTTTAAAAATTTTTGTGCTGATAAAATATTTAGGAATAATCTAACAAGGTACCAGAAATCCACTCGGAAAATTCTGTACAATGATCTGACCAATCTCTCACTGGCATTTGTTATTTTTAAACATTGTCCTAATGTTTTAATATATTTTAATATCTTATTACAAATGCAATACTCCCTATTTTTAAGAGTACAGTGAAGTGTACACATCAAAAATCGTTGATATGAATTTAAATTAGCAAATCCCTTTGATAAATATTTTGAGAATATCATGCATTTTTAAGTCGACCATACACTTTGATTTGATGATGAATTTCTGATAATCTATTCTAAGCATATAATCATAAATATAGGAAAATACACATAAAAGCTCTGCTTAAAAATATATCAAAACTTGCTGGGGGTGTAGTTTGGTGGTAGAGCACTTGCCTTGCATGCACGAGGCTCTGTGTTCAATCCCCAGCACAAGGAAAAAAAAGGGAAAAAATATAAAGCAGAATCAACCTAAATGGAAACAATATATAGGTGATTAAAAATATAACAATGGAAACTCAGATAATGGAATATTAGGCAGGAAGTAAAATGTCTATTAAGTTTATTTGATAATAAGGAAAAGCATTGATAATTTTGTGGAAAATATAGCAGTCAGGCTATAAATTTTTAGTTATAGAATAATAATCATATCAAATTTTTTAACAATAATTCTTCAAATATCTCCTAAACTTTTAAAATATTTTTGTTTTTAGTTGTAGATAGACAGAATGCCTTTCTTTGTTATGTGGTGCCTCACATGTGCTAGGCAAGTGCTCTACCACTGAACCACATCCTGTGCCCCTAAAATATGTTTATAAAGTTCAGGAATATACCTGTATTAACATTGCCTGTCAGTGAGGTTAGAATATTAAGAAAGTCTTTTTCCCTTCTACTACAATGTATTTGTAAAATATCATATACTCAGCATACATTTTTTTGAAATGCTACAAACATTAGTTAGAAAAAGATATGCAAAACATTAAAACTGAAAATAAGAATCATGCCAGGTGCGGTGGAGCATGCCTGTAATCCCAGCAGCTGGGGATGCAGTCAGGAGGATCGCGAGTTCAAAGCCAGCCTCAGCAAAAGTGAAGAGCTAAGCATCTCAGTGAGACCTCTGTCTCTAAATAAAATACAAAATAGGGCTGGGGATATGGCTCAGTGGTCTCGAGTGCCCTTGAGTTCAATCTCTGGTACCAAAAAAGAAAAGAAGAGTCATGGTCATTTCATCCTTGCAATAAATACTAAAATTCTTATTCCTTTCTCTTATTACACAACATCAAATGTGGTTCTAAATCTTATATCTAAAGCATTTCACATCCAGAATGTCTCCACCCCATTTTATCTTTTCCAGGTTCTTGCATACTACTTTAATTCATATTCTCTTTTTCAGAGCACCACAACTATAGTATCAGATTAATAACAGCTCCCCCATAATTCTAGGTCTTCCTATTGGTTCAAATTCTTTCTAACTTAATGACATTTGCACAGATTATTTACCTTGACTGTGTATCAGTTTAACTCATCTGCAGCAACATGCTTCAACAGATATTTTGAGAAGTATTTGAAGTAACATGTATAAATTTCTGGGCACAAACACAGAAACTGTTCAACAAATAGCAGCTCACTTTATTATGATTTCAATTTTTCCATGCTTCTGTACTTTTGTTCACTTATTGTTTTACTTTTGTTGTTTCATTGTAATTATACATAATAGTAAGATTTGTTGTTATATATTTGTACTTGCCCATAAGATAACAATATAATTTGACCAGTTTTGTCCCCAAATCCTCCCTTTCCCTTTCTTCCTCCCTCCCCCTTGTCTCTTCCATCTACTCTATTAGTCTCCCTTCTGTTTCCCTGAGATTCCCACACCTCTGCCATTTTTTTCTTTTCTTTTTTTCTCTCGTTTCTATATATGAGAGAAAACGTATAGCCCTTGAATTTTTGAGTTTGAGCTCAAGTTCCATTCAATTCCCTATAAATGGCCATTTTGGTCTTCCTTATGACTGAAAAAAAGACCATTGTATATATGTATATTATATCTTCTGTGCTTTTAATGTTGCTATCTTACACACATTTTTTTAGTTGAGATGGAGTCTTGTTAAGTTGCCCAGGCTGGGTCTGAGCTCCCAATCCTCCAGCTTCAGTCTTCTGAGTAGTGGGATTACAGGTGTGTGCCACCAATCCAACCTCATGGCATACTTTAAAATATGGATTCTGCACACATGTAAGATCCCCCAAAATATGACATTGAAACACCTTTTCCACTTTACTCCATAATATTCCATCCTCTGCTACAACCAAGGTGTGCTACTTGCTGCTTTTGACCTGGTCCTGTTGTCCCTCTATGTGGACAACACTATTTAGCTTATTCCCATAGGCCATTTATCCCTTCACCCACTCTTCCCTCCAGTTGTGTCCCATCTTTCTAAAATGTATTTTATCTGATACCTTTCTGAGCCCACGACTAAATTAGATTGTCAGTATCTCTGAAAACCTATATTTTCTATCTTTAATGGCATACTGCCTTCAGTTCAACATCCTGGTTAGATAACTCTGAATATCAGAAAGGCTGTACCTAACCACCCATTCTACAGTAGGTCCAAAGCCATCATCACATTTCATTTTTCCTATTCTTTTCTTTCTTCTTCTTCTTCTTCTTTTTTTTTTTTTTTTTTTTTTTTTTTTGTTGTTGTTGTTGTTATTGTTGTTGTTGTTGTTGTTGTTCTGGAGATTGAACCCAGGGGTGTTTTATCACTGAGCTAAGTCCCCATCCCTTTTTATTTTTTATTTTGAGATAGTATCTTGCTAAGTTGCTTAGGGCCTAAATAAGTTGCTAAAGCTTACCTCAAACTTGTGATCTTTCTGTCTCAGCATCCTGAGTCTGGGATTACAGGCATGCTCCCTGTCACTCAATACATTTTCTTATATTCTTATTCAGATATTCCCTTTCTTTTTTTTTTCCTACCACTCTCCTAATAGTTTTTTTTTTTTTTTTTTCCTTTTACAAACAAACATTTTCCTTAACAGTTCCCAGTACTGTCCCTTTCAGGCAATAAAATGCTCAACAAATGTATAAAACTGAACTATAAACTCTGAAAAATATATCACCTATACTAAGCCTGGTACAGAAAATCCCAACTTGAAAATTGTTACTAAAATCTTGCAACTTTACCCCCATGAATACACAAAAGCATAATCATTCATATGTGTGAATGTGCCCAGACACCCAAATATACCTCTAGGTTCTTGGTCAGTGTCATAATTTACATAATGTTGCACAAAGATGCATGGCAAACACCAATTTCAAGGAATTTTGGCAATGTTGTACCTGGAGTGCCCAAGTAGAAACTATGATTGTTTTATTTGGGACAAACAGAAATGATGATGGGAAGAGAAGGAGGAAAAAAAAATGCCGGTGGCGTCACTGTTCTGGATAAACCTTTGAGACAAGAGTATATTCAGGGTGGTTCACTTGGTACAGTTTGGTAAAGTCTGGCAAAAAAATCCAAACCAATGCACCCTTAGGAAAAAAAAAAAAAAAACGTCTGGAATTCAAAATAGGAAGGACCACTATCATGAAGATCTAAAAACTACCACTTTCTCCAGCAACATTTTTTTTTTGTTCATTTTAGACTTCTAGAAGCTGTGTGAGGTTTAAAAAAAAAATTCCTCAGGAGATAAAGATAAAAAGAAAGGATTAAGATAATTTAAAAAGACACAAACCATAAAGAAATAGTTATACACTGTATTTAAACATTAATCAGGCAAAATTAAAACAACAACAACAAATCAATTGTCATCAACAGTTGTAGGATTCCACCCTTAAATTGTTTCAAGAATGTTCTGAGTAAATAGAGATGCTTGATCCTTCCTGGATGCTCACCCAAGTTCCCAGAAAATTTGAGAAGCTGTTATTTCTTATTCTTCTCTATCTTCTCCCTCTGCCACTGTTTAGATTTTTGTCCCATCAGCATTTAAACATGTTCAGTGTCCTGCTAATCCCCTGACACATTTATCTACTGTCTTTTAAATTCTCTGTCCTCCCTACTTATGGCAAAATTCTGCAAGATTGTTTACACCTGCTTTCTCCAACAGTCTCACCTCTCACTTGCACATACTAAAAGTGTAAAATCTGTTAACTTTCTACATGTTTATACACCCATGAAGCTGTCACTACGATGAAGACTGTGAAAATATCCACAGTCCCAAAAGTTTCCTCTGCTCTTTGTTTTCACAGATCATGCACATTTCTTATTCCTGATTTATGCCAAGCATACATGAATGTCTGGCACAGATTGGCACTCAAATTTTTTTTTGATAAATGAATTAATCAGCAATAATGTTCACTAAATGCATTATACATAGAAAGAAATGCTGAAAACAATCTGCCCTTGTGGTTAAAAATTTTAGAAAATAATGCAAAGCTAGGCACCATTGAAAATAATGATCTGTGAGAACAATGAATTATATTTGAATATATTTGAAAAGAAATTCAAGGATTAAAAGAATCTATAAAAATCTTATTCTTAACCTGTACATATTTACATACATTCATGTTATGTAGCTAGAAAGGATGATAGAAATTGAAACAAAAACTAGCTGTGGAAAAATTATAGGTGATTTTAATTTTCTTCCTTGTGCTTCTCTGAAACTTTCAAAAAACATGTGTCATAATATGTTGAATGGGACTTTTCCTGTGTCTTGGAATTTTGGCTCAATCCTAGACTGTGGACAACAAGTAGTAAGTATTACCATATTCTACCCCAAAACAGCCAAAAATCTGTCAAACACCCCTGTCTTGAGTTTGCTAAGAGGTAGTCAAATTGGTCTTTCTGCTGTCATCCCCACCATTCCATCCAGCCTGTAAAATCAAAAGTCATAATTTTGGAGGAGAGGAAAGTTGGCAAAAAGTGAGGCATTCTAGTATATTTTCCATCCCATCTCATAGTTGGGGAAAAGACCAGGGAGGAAATTCCTTGAAGTAATTATTTGGCTCCAAAAAGAAATACTCTTAAAAATGAAGGAGAAACTGGCTTAGCTGGATGCTTGCTGAGCTGCATTTGTTCCCAGGCCTTCTCCTGTTGCCTGCTAAGCAGAACATAAGGAATGTCTTAACATCAAGTTGTATCCATTGGAATTTGAGAGCTCCTGGCTGCGAGTCTCCTGAAAGCAAGAGTTTTTCCATAGAGAGAGCATCAAAAAGTAGCGCACCATCTCTAGGTGTAGTACAGAAATGATAGACTGGTTTCCCATGTGACAGGTGGATACTGCACAAAGTGAGCAGTTTAGTAGTCTTGATATGGCCCTAAGAAGGCTCTCTGCCTTGGAAAGGGGTTGCAGGAAGAAGTAGTGAGATGAAATGGATGTGGGCAGAAGTTGAGATCTTAACTAGAGAACTGTTCACTAAGTACACCAAAGAGCCCAACTCAGCTTCATGGAAAAGCCAGAAACTTATGCAGAGTACACTACAAGATAAAGGAGGGGAAAAAAATCCACACAATCAAAAAGAAAAAAAAATATCACACTATTTCTCACATGACTTCTACTTCTGACTTGATGTTCAAAGACCAGAAGATAATGGATTGGGAATAGCAGGTAGAAACAGAAAACAAAGTGAATGAAGACACTGATCATACTCTCCTTCTTCATGGCATATGTAATGAAGAGAGTCAGATTGGATCTTGAGGAGGGGAGAAAATGACCTGTGTGCAGTATTGAATTGCTCACATTTGATTGGGTTGAACCTATTTAGAGGTCATATTGGGGCTTCATTGTAAATTTAAAACTGTTTTTACAGTGACCAGAAAACCCTGGCATATGTTCACAGTTGACTCTACTGCTGACAGAGAGTTTAACATGCTGCTCATAAGAAGTTATTGGAGAACATTAAATCCATTTCTTGTTTGCATCACCACTGAGTTTAGCCCATTTGATTAACCAATTGTTCCTGTGTTAAACCTGTGTTATTTTTTTTTTTTATCATAAAAAGAAATAAGCATAGACTCTCAGAAGCCTCACTATAAAGCTTCTTCTCAGGGGTAATGTTATAGGATTATAATAAATGTGAAACTGAAATATCAATATACTTTTATAGTACATCAATACTAGTTACCTTCTACTGCTAGATGTGGTTCATTGCTCTTATTTAGTTCTTACAATGAGCTTTATGATTTTTCAAGCTCTTACTAATTCCTCAGCTCTCATAGGTCAGGAATCACCTTTAATTTGTCTTTATTTTCCCAAGCCTATGCACTGACTGACACTTACTGAGACATACTATACATTCAATGTTTCCAAATTTCTCTGCAGCAAATCTACTTTGATATGCAGAAATTACAATCCATGGAAAGCTTTGTCTTGGTGTGTATACATGCTTATACGTTTAGAGAGTTGTTTACAAAGGAATTTATCAATATATATGCTTAGTATAGTCACAAAGGTATCAATTAACATCTACTTTAAAAACTAGATATTTCAGAAGTGTCTATTTTTTATTCCTACTGGTGCTAATACATTGCTCATTGGTTTATCACTGATGAAGTCTGCATTTCATACTTTAGTGATTCTTCTTCAGTTTATATAGCACAGGCATTATTATTCATTAAACATACAGTCAAGGAAACTACAGTCTAAGGGAAAATATTGTTGACATCATATTTGATCATCAGGGTAGGAAGGACCAAATTATTGTACTTGAAATCATTTTGTCTAAAGACAAATGAACATTGTTGTGGCAGTTTGCAATTTTAATATATCGGATGTGAAATAAATGGAAAAAATGAGTGTATAAATGAACACAGGTATATGCATATTTTGTATGCCTTCAATGATGTGCATATTGAACATGTCAAAGTTGACTGTGCATCACGAATACTGCACCTGAGTTTCATGGGTCTGACAAGTTTTGCCTCCGAACAGTTACCTGGCTGGATAACCCTAGTTACTCAGGTCTTAGTGTAGATACTAGTTTCCTTAGAAAGGCCTTCCCTGCACACTGAACCTAACATAACATCACATTTCTTAATTTATCAGTTGTTATAGCTCTTGCCTCTATATAAAATTACCTCAATGACTTCCTTGTTTAGTAAGTTACTAAATTCCCAATGCACCAGCAAGCAAGTTCCATGAGAACTAGAATTTTGTCTATAACATTTCAAATTAGAGTGTTTCTTACACAGAAAAAAAGACTTTACAAATATATGTTTATTGACTATAAGCTAACACAAAAGGAAATGAAATTCTTTAGATTTCATCTCTTTACATTTGCCAACTGCTTTGAGACCTACAACGTGTCAGTACTATACCTTAAGATATCCTATCTTGCAGAGTACTGTGGTGCATGCCTGTAATCCCAGAAGCTTGGGAGGCTGAGGCAGGGGGGTTGTGAATTCAAAGCCAGCCTCAGCAACTCAACGAGACCCCGTCTCTAAATAAAATATAGAAAGGACTGGGGATGTAGCTCAGTGGTTAAGCCCCCCTGGGTTGAATCCCTGGTACCAAAAAAAAAAAAAAAAAAATACCCTATCTAACTGGATTTATAAAGTTAAATGAATATATAACAGAAAGCCAAGGAATGGATTGAGCTGACTGATCTTTCACTCCTCATTATTTAATTAAGGGACTATTTTCTTATGGGGCTATCCTAAAAATACAAGGAAGGTAGATAATATATAGATAAATAGAAAAGGTGGGTAGAAAGGGAGAAAGAAATAAAGAGATGGAGGGACAGAGAGAGAGGGAAGAAGGAAGGAATGAAGGAAGGAAGGAAGGAAAGATGGAATGGATGGATGGATACGGATATTGAGTTTTTCCTCCTGGGTATAAAGAACTAAACTTATTTTGTTTCGAGAGCAGATGAAAAATCTGTAAGGACCCTAAAATGGTTTGATTTATAAGAGATTTGAGAAGTTTAGAAAGGTAATGTTGGGTTCTAGAAGTAATGGATATCTGTGCCTCACTTTTTCTTCCTAGGAATGCTCTGAGTGGTTGGACCATGGATATGAGAGATTTATGAATGCTTAAAGATTGAGCTATGATTACTTTAAAACTGTATATAAGCTTTTAAGTGGCTAAAGTGCACAAGAAACACCAAAGTCATGGTTTTGCATTACTTCCTGGAAAGGTTAAAGGTCCTATCATCACTGACTCCAGTAAATGAAGACTAGGGTGCTTTCTCAAGGTTCATAGGCACCATAGGCTTTCAAGAATATGTATGGACCCAGAGAGTGACAAAGAGTGCCTCAAAATATAACTGAGTTAAGAGGATAGGATCTCAGGACAAAATATGCTTGGTTCCTATAATGAAATGAACAATGTATAGGCACATTCTAAAATATTTAAGCAAATATTTAAGCAAATATTTGAGCACCAAACCTATTCTTCTTTTGGAATAATTTCTCCAAGATAGACAATGCAATTGGAAATTATAGGCAAATTGGTATAAATAACTTTAAACTTCTTAGTATGCATTGCTACTTTTTTTTTTAATTTGTAGGAAGTCATTATTCCTCAGCAAGTATTGATTATTAATATTCTTTTCAAATTACTTAATAAAAAGAGTATGTTATTAGTTTGTACTTATTTATTCTACTGATATCAAAGGGTTTATTATTTTCATTATCCATTTCTATTTCCATTTTATGATATATCTGCTTATATTCTTTGCCCTTTTATGCTGCCAAGTGTTAGTGTCTTTTTTATGTTTTACTGAAAACCTTAATGGCAGCTAATATTTCTATTAAACCTTAAGTTAATCATATCAAGAGATATTTCAATGAATTTTTAGCCATAGTCACATGTTTGATTTAAAAAGAAGCAAACATATGAATGTTCATTTATGTATTTATTTAGCAAAATTTTATTGTTATTGGCCCAATCTAGTGCAGAATGAAACCAGGAGCCAGTACCCAGATGCTTATCAGAGAATATATTTTTGATAGGGATCATCAATAAACCCAGCTTACATGTAATAGTTTATACTTGTCTGCATGGGCTACTATAACAAAACACCACAAGCTGGGGGGCTTGAAAAAAATGGAAATTTATTTTCTCATAATATGGAGACTAAAAGTTTAGGATCAAGGTTTTAGCAAAGTTGTCTAATGAAGATCTTCCCTTGGATTGCATTTAGCTGCCTTTTTTCTGTGGACTCACATGACCTTTCCTAGGTTCGTTGCAGGCAGAGAGAAGGCACTCTCTTCTGATAAGGACAATGATCATCACATCAGATCTCATTTACTTTTGTACTGTATCTACAGGCACCCTGGGAACTAGGGCCTCAGCTATGACTTTAGGGTGGTGTGAACAAACATTTGGTCCATAACATGGTTTATTAGAGCCATGCCATCTTGGTGATGGAGAAAACACATAATAGTGATGGGAGATGGTTGCCCAAGAGGTGTCTTGCATTTGCTTCCTCGCTTTTGAGTGGCAGACTTTTCAAAGCCTACTTTCTGAATGGTGACTTTGTAGTCTAGAGTTTTGTACATGTGTCACATGTCTCACTCTATCTTCCCCTCCCCTTCATGATAATCCCTAAAGAAAAAGGGCAATCCGGCTACTGTTCTACTCTTTAAAAGTTGATATATATGGAGCACCTGAACAAAAAGTGTTTTACTCTCATGCCAATGGATATTGGTATCATGATACTGCATCTTCTATAGTGATTAGGTTATAAAGTCACCTTAGAAGCAAAGTGAACATATCATGGGACCAAAAATATCTCCATGCCAGTCATTTTATCTATGTCTGCATCAACCAGATTTGCCCTCCACTTACATGATGTTTAATAAAAAGTGACTTATCTAGATTTGGCTAGCCTAATAAGATCACTCCCATTGTTAGTATCAAAATATACATGAATATTATAAACATAATCTCAAAGCCTCAAGTTTGTAGTCATTTATAATGTCTCCTGGGGCACATGAGTAAGCATTATTTAGTCCTCTCAATAAACAAAGAGAGTTGTATGTAAAAAGATACTATACTTGTGCATGATGAATAAGTAAATAAATAATAAAAAAATAAAAAAAAACAAAGAGAGAATTATTGTATCTAAATATTAATGACAAGACAAAAATCTAAACATTGTATTTGACTACTGAGTACCAGGCAGTATTTTCAGTGCAATACCATCCTATGGAATCCTCAACACAAGCCCATGATTTAAGTGCTGGTATCTCCATTTTACATATGAGGCACAGGGATTTTAGCTAACTTTTACACAGTAGAATGCAAAACTAGGATTTAAGCCCCATCGTCTGATTTCAGAGCTTCTAGTCCTAAATGCTAAAACATATACTGCCAAGCAAAAAGGAATAGCTGCTTCTCAGTAAAGTAGAGAAACAATTTGATTAAAGCAACACTTTACCTGTGATAATGACTCCCCTTTTGTCTTTTATAGCCTTATCTTCTAATTTTTCAATTTGCCATAATAAAAGTTCTTTTAATTAATGGTGGATAAAAACAATGCCATGCTACATGTCTGTGGTCTATTTAGGAATATAAAGAAAGGATGTCTAGCAGCAAAGTAGAAAGAAAATAATTCTTACATATTTTTACATATTATTAAGAATCAGCCTTTTATTTCCCTCTTACAAGTAGTGTCCCAAAGACCTGCAGTGTCTACTGTGTTAAGTGTGGGTTCAAGAGATTACGGGCACTGATGGGTCTCTGGTTCACTGTTATTTCCTTCTCCTTGCAACCTCGCATTGCTATACATCTGTTTTGTTGATTCAGAAGAGCACTTGAAATGCTTTACAGTTGATTTTGACAAGTGCTACAATTTGATAGGGGAAGATAATTCTTGCTGAGATGATTTTCAAAGTACAGAAATTATACTTTTGAGTAGATATTACCTTTCTTTATGATCAGAATTTTCATTTAATATACAGCATACTTAAGCTTAGTAATCACATTTCCCTTTTACTGAAAAAAGTAATGGGTGCCTTTGATCTCATATATTAGAGCATTGCACATTAAAATCTTATTCGAGATTCTGATTGTTTTCTTTGTTGCAGATAAAGTATGTCAGCCAAATTTAAAGATATCAGATTTATAAAATGCTATATGAACGTGAAGTGGGATTATTAATTAAATGAGGGTCTCCTGACCATGTGATTGAGCTGATTGATGAGTTCCTGGCATGTACATTGTCTGCATGCCTCTAAATCCACTACACTGAGAATTAATCAGAAGTGCCTTGAAGACCACAGACATATTATTGATAGAATTATCACTTCTATAGAGCAAAGCACATGGGTGTGATTTTAATTTATATTTTAAACTATTCTTTTATTATGCAGCCTTGCTTATTAGTTTCATTTTAATGGAAATTTTTCATATTTGATATTTAAGATAATTCCTGATGAAGAATGATCATTGTTTTGTTTGTTTCACTAATGCCATGCCAAAGGTTGACAAAATTTTAAGTATCATCAAGGATTAAGGTTTGTGTAATATCAATTCAAGATTCTCATTTGGTTTAAAGCCCACAGAATGATTTCAGTGCTTTGAAATCTCAGACTTCTTTGCAAGGTTCCTCTCAACATGATAGCCTTTATTATTGTGTTGGAAACTACAATCTGTTCCATGCCTCCATGTGTGAAAATTATGCCAAATTATTCAACCATGTTTGTCTAATTTTATGCATCATAACTGGAAATATAGTGTTATATGGGACAAACTACATAGTTACACAGAGGGGCTCAGTACTTTGATAGAATTAACCAGCATCTAAGAATTCTTGTTCAATACCTACTTATGGCCACTGTTGTCAATATGGTTCCTCCTGATTCCCTAATTAGCAACCCACATTCTAGATCCAAAAGTGATCCTAAGTGGAATTTCTAACATGGGTATCTTCAAGCCAACATATGATATTGCATATTATTTATTTATATAGGTAGGAGAAAGACTTCAGTGTGCACTTTTATTCTACTATTTCTCAACTAGAGAATATTGAGGAAATTCTTCACTTGTCTAAACCACAGATTCCACACTGACAAACTGAATATCCCGGGCTTGTTATGTTCCTAATGGGATTTCTGAGAGATAAAATAAAATAATGAACGCAAAGCTTTGGCACTCAGTGCATTTGAAATTCTTAAAATCTGATAACCGTGATTAATGTTTTTCTCAACATCAATGCCTAATTTCTAGTTACTACCTTGTGCCTGGTTTATTAAAATAAAAATAATGCTTCATTATTTCATTTTCTACCCATTGCAGTTCTCTTACACAACAATATTTATTATAAAATATTACTTTCATTTTGTAACTCCTCTATTAAACATATACCGTAGTTCATAACCAAAACCACAGAATTCAATGATTTCTATAACCTGGTTCCAAAATTTTTTAGTCTATCTTCCCATTTTCCCCTTATAAGCCTATTCTCTATCCAAACTGGATTACTCCTTACTTGATAATTTCACTTCACATCTTTTGTGTGTGTGTGTTTTTTCCCCCCCAAAGGACTATTTTATTTTATTTTTTATTTTTCCTTTCTTTTTTTATTTATAATAGTAGTATGTATTACAATTCATAATGCACATATATAGCATCTTTTTACATTCAACTGTTTTTATACAAAGTATATAAGTATATATAAGATCTTCAATCATGCATTTGGGATAATGATATCAATCTCATTCAACCACCAATTTTTTTTTCCTTCCCCCCTCCCTCCCCCTTGCCCCCTCCCTTCCCCTTGCCCCCTCCCTTCCCCTCCCTTTCCTTTGACCATTCTAGTGTTCCTCTAATCCTCCTATGTACCCCTCTTAATGGTTTGTGTGCCCTTTCATCTGTAAAGAGGTAAATACAGTAATTAACTGACTAGATGACATTTTGAAATGCTTCTACATGATAGAATTTTAGTTTGAGCCTGGCACTGTGGTACATGCCTGTAATCCCAGGGGGTCCAGAGATTGATGCAGGAAGTTCAAGAGTTCAAAGCCAGCCTCAGCAATGGCAAGGCACTACGCAACTCAGTGAGACCCTGTCTCTAAATAAAATACAAAATAGGGCTGGGGATGGGGCTCAGTGGCCAAGTGCCCCTGAGTTCAATCCATGGTGCAAAAAAACAAATAAACAAACAAACAATTTTAGTCTGTTTTCAGACTTATTATGAGTTTTCATACACTTAAGCCTCAACTTCTAAACATGTAAAGGCAAGAAGTTTCAATGTTAATTTGTTATTAATGGTGACTGGACTCGTAAATACACTGAATTTCTACCCATATTATGGATATGCATGTGGACTTATTTCTGAATAAACTTGAGTATGTTTTATTATTTTGGTTAAGAGTAGCTATTTCACTTTCTGTGATGACATTCTTGATTGGCAACAGCTCACCTTCCTAAAGTCTTCATTATTTCTTTAATATTAAGAACCCTAGATGTAAAGGCTTTAGAAAGGGGTCAAAAATACATACTGATCAGAGACTGCATCTTCTAAATTGATTGTTGGCTCCGTCAGTACTTTCAGCTTATTTTATTCCAACCAGCCCTTTTAATTGAAGAAGGAAGAGTTATAGAGGGACAAAAATAGTAGACCCCTCCACATCCCTCTTCAACTCAGCAATACATCTATTAATACTATATCCAAGTCTGAGAGAAGATAAGAAAATGATGTCATGTAGAATTAGATCATTTTTACTAAGAGGGCTTCCTTCCTTCCTTCCTTCACCTTGTTGAGGTATAATTAACATGTCATAAAATTCATCTTAAGCACCTATTGGTAATTTGTTCCTTTTTATTGCTGAGTAGTATCTCACTGTATTATAAGAATAGATCTTAATTTTCTTGTCCATTCACTGGTTGATGATCATTTAGATTGTTTCCAGTTTATGTCTAATAATAATACAGCTGCTTCCAGGTATGGTGGTGCATGCCTGTAATCTCAGCAATTTAAGAGGTTGATGCAGGAGGATTGCAAGTTAGAGACCAGTCTCAGTAATTTAGCGAGGCCCTAAACAACTAAATTTATTTAATTAAGTTTATTTGTTTATTTAATTTAACGGTACTTCATAAGTCTTGTAGGCTTTCTTTAACCTTATTTTTTGAAACAGGATCTCAATAAGTTGCTGAGGTTGACCTTGAAGTTGGAATTCTCTTGCCTTTCTTAAATAGCTGGGATTACAGGCATGTGTTGTGGTCCTGGGTTCATCCTTTATTTTTAAGCTATTTAAAGGTCAAAAGTAAAACCTAAGAAGAAAAGAATGGCTTGAGTTCATTGATGCAAGGAAATACAAATCAAAACCGTAAAGAAACATCTTCTTATACTCATTAGGATGGCTACTATCAAAAGAACAGAAAATAATATATATTGTTAAGGATGCAGAGAAATTGGAACCTAGTACACTGTTGATGGGAAGGTAAATCGTACAAACTCAATATGGAAAACAAGTATGGTGGCTTCTCAAAAATTAAAGGTAAAATTCCTATATATTCCAACAATCCCTCTTCTGGGTATGCATTCAAAGGAAATGAAATTAGCATGTGGAAGAGATACCTGTACTCTCATGCTTATCACAATACTATCCATGATAGCCAAGATATGGAATCAACCTAGCTGCCCATCAAGAGATGAATGTATATAAATGTCATATATATATATATATATATATATATATATATATATATATATATATATACAATGGAATATTATTTGGCTATATGAAGAATGAAATTCTATCATGTGTACCAAAATGTATGAAACTAGAAGACATTGTATTAAGTAAAATAAGACACAGAAAGATGAATAGCACATGTTTTTGTCACATGTAGAAGCTAAAAATATAGATCGGAACGTTCAGCAGTAATTAATAGCAGCAGGAAACAAGTGGGACAGGCAGAGAAAGGTTGCACAGATAACAAATCTAAGATACAGGGAATATAAACTCTAGCATTCTACAGCACAGTGTAGTGACTGTAATTCAAAATAATCTATTATATATTTTATGAATAACTAGAAGAGAGAAGCTCAAGGGCTCTAAACATAGAAAAACAATAAGAAAATAAAAATGCTAATTACTATGGTGTGGGCAGTACCCAGTGTATATTTGTATTGAAATATCACATGGTGCCCCATAAATTTGTAAAATTATTATGTGTTAACAAAAAACTTTTAAAATATTTAAGGAAAATAAAATACACTGATTTGATCATTACACATTTATACACATATCAAATTATCACACTCTACCCCATAAATGTATATAATTAAAATAATAATTTTCTAAAACTTTAAATATTGTCTCAGAAACTTTGCAGCTACTCTTTTCTCCTCCTGGAAGACCTTCAGCCACCACCATACACTATGCACATCACAAATCTGTGGCTGGCTTCCTCCCTCTCTTCAGATATCTATTCAAACATCACCTTATCAGTTAGACCTACTTCAAAGGCAGTTCTTAAAACTGCCATAATTCACCATTCTTCTATCCACAGTATTCTCTTACTCTCGTTCATGTTTTCTTTTCTCTTTGTGACATTTCTCATTTTGACATACAAATTTCTAAATTTGTTTACTCCATTTCTTCCCCGCAATATAATAAACTCCATGAAATAGGAAAGTCTTTTTATCATATGGTTCACATCATATATTTTTAAGGGTAAAAATGTTATTTTATTTATATAGTCATGCATCACTTAACAACAAAGGATACCCTCAAAGAAAAGTATTCTTAGGCAACTTCATCACTGTGTGTATATACATTAACCTGGTATTTTGTACAGTAGCATGCTATACAGGTTTGTAGACTAGAAGCAATAATCTATAACGTGTAGCTAGGTATGTGTTAGGCTACATCATCTAGGTTTATGTACATACACATCATATATTCAAGTGCTAAGAATTCCTAGTCCATAGTAGACATACAATAAATACTTAAATAATGAATGTTATTTTATATCTTCATGCCTTTCATAATCTTGGCAATTTACCATATGTAATTCTCTCTGGATTAAATGCTTTCTCATTGTCCATGAGGATAGTTGAATTTATATTTCATGACCCAGACTAACCATCTTCTCTTCTTTGCAGTGCAAATTGCCCTTTACAATGCAGTTCATTATTTTCTATTTTATGTAACCACTATATCCTGTATATACCTCATTATAACTACCCACCATCACTATTAATTTCACAAATATTTTTCCAGAGATCACATCTTTTTCATCTTCGTATTTGCAGCAACTTAACACTGGGATTTAGTAATTGTTTACTGAATTTAGTGAGTGAACTGAGCTCATTATCTTTTCTTCCAAATCAGCTTTCACTGGAACCAAGATATCTTTCAATCAAACTAATAAGAAACTTGAACTCCTTTTCTATTCCCACCCCAAACCCTGTTTTGTAGCTGTCTTGTTGATAACTCTCACTATGTCAAGGTTTCATAGATATGTCAGTTGGTGCACACTTTTTCTAAATTGTGTATATAAAAAGATAACTGAACTTTAGTCAAATCTCACCTGACAGTGAGGGCTTTCTTCAGAAAAAGTACTATAAATTATTGGAGCTTGTCAACACCTGACTGTTGCTATGTTTGCTGATTAACTCACATTTATGTCACCCATTTTTAAGCTATGCTTCAGAACATTTTTTTTCAATGCTTATTATACCTTCAGAGCTCCTAGCCGTCTTTAGGTAAGTGTCTATATAAGAGTCATTAAACTGTTTGAAAGGAAAACAACCTTTAGTGTAAATCTGCATATCACCCATGTGATGAGTTCAGGCCAATACAATGAGAGTGGAAATGTATGTGCATTTCATTAATGACAGAACCTGTTGCCCTGAACTTTCCCTAGTCTCTTCTCCCTCACTAGAAATCAGAATCTGAGGGGGGGAAAGGAGCATCATGGTTAAGACGTTAGTGTAACTTGACATCTTGGGTCAATGGATGGCTCCTTAGAACAGAGCTACCTGACTATCAGGACTACTAGGTATGAGAAAGAAGCTTCAATATTGTTTGAACCAATGCATTAAATCTTGTTGTTATATAGAGTTGGCCTGTATACTAACAAATGTACATGAAGGTGTATGCAAGGTCTTTACTGACTTCCTCCTATCTTAAGATGAGGAATGGAATAACTCACATGGCTCACAAAGTGTCTCTCTGGCCTTCTCTTGAGTTGCTTTCTTGGTTGTGCCACCTATTGTAGCCTTAGCCTTCATCAATGTCCTGCCCATCAGAGCCTTTCCACTATATCTTTCTTTTCATGGAAGATTGTCCCTTCCACCCAATATGTTTCACTCCATGTATTCCTACTTATCATTTGTATCTTAGCTCAAGCTTAATTTCCCCTGATTTCCAGGTCTAGGTCAGATTCCTTTGTATATATTTTAATGGTACCTAGTTCCTCTTCTCTGAGCTGTTGTTTCTGTATTTTTGCATTTGTTTGTATCAATATCAAGTAATGATCTTCTATAATCCAAGTCCCAAGTTTCCAATTTGAGAAAATACCTCAACAAAATTGACACATTCATTAAAATAGATTGGAAGTCACAATCTAGAGTTTATATGTTATTATGTTAATTAATATCATTATATTAAAATTATTCCCTTATTTCTGTATAATCATATATAATAGCATCATATATTATATACTACATTTAAGTTTTTATAGTTGTTCCAAAGCTGGGAAAATGGGACAAAATAGGTTAGGCTTGTAAATCAAGACCATGCTTGCTTTTAGCTAATAACTTTAGCATCAGATCTAGCTCAATGCATAGATTCTAACAGCCATGCAATAAGCAAGTTAAATAAGTGAACAGAATTGTATTGCTTATGTTTTTCTACACATGATATTTTTCACTGCTAATTCACTGTGGTCTCCATTCTCCCCCAACTCTTACTGTCAGTCTTCTGATAACTCCCCCATAATATTATCTTAATAAATACAGAGAAATTCAATAATAGATAAAGAATTGGATTTCAATACATTATTAATAGTAATGATTCAAAAAGCCAGAAATTACCATATTAAAGTGAATATGCAAAATTAAGGTTTTTAAACTAACATGGAAAAGTCATTGAAAAATATTGACCCAGTTGCAATATATCAATTGCAAGACACTTCAGTGGAACTTTATAAGTTTAACCTCTTTGCTCTGTACAGATTTTGTCAATCCCCTAATGCTATGGTTTTAGTAAATACAAACACTAACTTAATTATTAATGTACGAAATCAATATTTTTCAAACCCATTTTCTTCTAGAAAACATTTTTAAAATAAGAACCAGTCCAGATTCATTGACTTTGTTGTCTTTTAGACACCTAATACTTTTCCTATATAACATATCTAGTCTTTTTTTAACTTTTTTTACATATGTTAATATATGTAAATGAAGTTAAAACCTGCATAGCTAAGAAGGTATGTTTTTAAGTTTCCAACACAATTTCTTTTGTAGTACATTAGTGTTCTCAAGCATATAAAAAACTTCAGTGTTCCTCTTTTGAAAATAACTCAGAACATCAATTTGGGTATCATATATTTTGGTAACTGATAAGTCAACTACCTCTACAGGGAACAGAAGAAAGCAGAGACTTGCAATTCTTAAGTAGGGTTTTCAGTCAATAGTCACTCTATTGTTAGAAATGCATGTACCAACATTTCTTTAATTCAATGGAAAGTGTTTTATTTGTATCTATTCCACTGAGAAATTAAAAATAAAATTGGTTTACCACAGGTAATTGACATTTGAAAAATAAATCAGGAGAAATTTTCTAAGTTCTCATTTGTATCTTAGAATGGGTATCTTCTGGGACACCAATAGACTGGTAAATGTTTGAATTTAGACTCAGAAAAATTTACCTGTGGCTTGAATGAGGAAAAGGAGGCTTAAAGAATTCTTTATAAGATTATGAGAGACATTTAATTTCTTATACTCACTTGTGTTTGTGTGTCTAATAAACATATTCTTTTTAAAAGTCAGTAGAATTTGGGAAAAGTCTCTATTTTCTTTTCAATAGTAGATATTAGCATTTATCTAGCAACATTGCTCTGAAAAGTTTTAAATTTTATTATGTACAGCATATTTCTGGAAAAAATTACTGGGTACTGGTCACTTTGGCTATTAATGAATGAATTATTTTTGTTCTGGGATTCTTTTCAAGGATATTGCTA
The DNA here is from genome assembly GCA_025594165.1 of Tamias sibiricus. NCBI lineage: Eukaryota > Metazoa > Chordata > Mammalia > Rodentia > Sciuridae > Tamias > Tamias sibiricus. Next base: position 114,183,331 of record CM046664.1, read on the forward strand.
ATTAAATTATTTATCTTGATTCAAAATTTTATCAAGGAAAAATATTAATTGCAGGTCTTTGATAGGAAATGCAAAATCTATACATTACATTATACATAAATACAAGAATTAAAAGATATTATGCAAAGCTATCTCAAGAAACTAAAAAACATAAATTGGGTGAATAAATTACCTTAATAATCTGGAAATAAAACACTAAATATGTCAAATTAATAATACAAAGTTCTCTTCCACTCTCCCTCTGATATACATATCTCATATGTACACACACATAAAAAGCATAGTCATTTTCCTAATCCCACATAACTTATAGAAAAAGCAAAACCACTGTCCTCTCTCTGTATGATGCTTATATTACCTGCGTAGTCAAAATAGACAAAGAAAAGTTAGGAAAGCTATAGGCCCATTACACTCATGAACACAAATGAAAAATTCCTAGAAAAACTATCACCAACTTGAATAGAGCAATATATAAGAAAGATGATAGGACCAATTTGGATTTGATTAAAAATTGGAATTTGAAAAATTCCAATATTTAGAAAAAATAAATATGATTTCCAGATTTACATATTAAGAAATAAATGATATAATATCTCAAACTCTACCAAAAATTATACATGAAAATTGATAGTTTGGCACAATATACAGTAAACATTTCAGGTCCGTGTTGAAACAGTGGGCTGGTAACAAAATTGTTTGAAGACTATTGTGTATGTACATGTGTGTGTGCAGTATCACTACCTCATGTACACATTAAAATACAGAAATTAATTCAAAGTGGTTTAAATCATTCTATAAATCCACACAAGAATATATTTATTTCTCTGGAGTAGGAAAGGATTTATTAAACATGAGCCAAAAAGCACATACCACAAAGCAAGACTTTCAATTCAGCCAGAGTTTAAAATAAATATGGTAAAGTGAAATTCAGACAAGTGACACACTGGTTGAATATGTTTGCAATACATAATACTGAAGGATTAATATTCATACAATATAAAGAATTCCTGAAATCAATAAGATGCAGAAAAAGTATTTTATAAATAGGGGAAATATGAGTAGGCATTTTGCAGTCTATTTTTGAATAGGCACAGTAGCGGATCAATGCAAGAAAAGCTGCTCAATGTCATCATTACTAGGGTGTTGCAAATTCAAACTATAATAACATATATCTACATACCCATTCAATTGGCAAAATTAAGAAGTCTGACTATCCCCAAATTGGCAAAGGTGTGAATCAACAAAGTCTTAGTCACTGCTGGTGAGAATGAAAATTTGGTACATTCATTTTGAAAAACTTTATGGTGTCTATAAAGATAAAAATGCACACACCTCATGAATTAATAAATTTTATTCTTATGCACATGCTTGGAAGGGAAGGGGAAATGTGAAAAACTGAACTGTAATCTTTTCTTCAGCAATAGGGATAGATAGTTTGACCTTTGTTCAAATCCTTTGCAAGAATAGCACAAGGAATATTGTGAAAGTGTACAAGGACCAAGATAAATGAGACTTCTGTGAGGTTGCTATGTACTAAACCAGGCATGCATCATCAAGATTGTTCACTGGATGGCTGACATGTAGCTGCTCCAAAGAATGAGAACCAGCCACATATCACTTGGGGGATTACAAGAATATCAAGATTCTTAAGTGGGACTCTAAATATGATGGCTATCGTTGACAAAGGTGATCTACACATATTCAGCCCAATCTGTGTCACATATTGCTGTAGTACAAAGTGATTGGAACATGGAATGTAACTTCTGCAAGTCACTGGACCTATGCTATGCTATTGTTATACATGCTTTGTTGGCTTCTCTTATCCTTTCTAAAAGCTATAAGAACTTGGTGTTGGGTGAAACCTATTGGTTTTCATTCATTTGCTCATCAACCCAAACTCAAGATTACTGCTACTGTTCAAGCAACATAAATATTACAACAAAGAAGCTCTTATATTCACCAAAGCATGGGTACAAAAGTGTTTGCAATATCAAAAGAAAAATAGGACTAACAACATGACCATAAATAGAAGAAAACTAAATACATGTTTAGTATCTGCATTGTTTGCATACAACTTAACAGTGAAAATAAATGAAATATCACTAAATGAATCAAAACTGATGAATCTCAAGTACATAACACTGTGTGAAAGAAGAAAAGCATGAAGGAATACAAACTATAAACATCCATCTATATTAAGTTCCAAATCAAGCAAAGCTAAATTTTTTGTTCTTGTTGTTTGTTTGAGAATGCAATTATTGATGGTGTCTTGGTTGTATTCACAAGGAAACAGGCTCCAAGGAGGAACTGTGCAGAAAATTTATTGGAAAGTAATTTCAGAAACAAAACTTGTAAGAGAATGAGGGAAACATGAATGGGGAGAAGAAGAGGTAGAACAGTGATACAGTTGGAACAAAAGCATCAGAAAATTTTACACAGAGCTGTAGAGTTGGGGTGGCCATGCAGCATGGACCTAAGTACAAAGAGATGGGTTAAGACTTCAAATCCACATTGAATGGTTTAGACATTGGATGCAGGCTTCCCTTGGTTAATAACGCAGCTTCCATCAGCCATGAGTAATTCCTAGGAAATCCACTTAGTTGTAAGCTATCAGCAGCTGACATTTTCCACAGTTGAAAGAAGAGTGCCTCTGTCCTGAAGAGGGATCTGGCAGAAATGTTAACTCAACTACCAGCAACCTCTTGAGCCACTCAGACTCACTTGCTTTGCAGTTGAGAACTCCAAGCTGATTCCAATAACTCATGGGAAAACTTAAAATAATGGTGGGATGAAATATAGTCCCTAGCACTGAAAATGGCTATAATTCATCTTAAGGCTACAACTCACAGTTTATTATCTTTCTCCTGTACTAATGATTCTAGATACCCCTCATTCTCAGCTAGCACTCCTGTTATTCCAGGTGACATTTCTAATGTACTGACCCAGAACTTTCATTCCAAAAGGGCTTGAAACTCTGGTCATAATGTTCCTCACAGGCTGGGCCTGCTTTACATGTCCATTTACAACCAGAACAGGGTAGGACAGCACCAGAAGAAGCGTTCAGTGGGTGAAATGAGTATTCTTTCCTACCACTGTGGTTTCAGAGAAGTCTTTCATCTATCTATTGGAGCTCTCACACCACATGCTGATTTTGATTTGGGAGGTATATCACCACACTTTAGTCAGAGATTTTTCTCTGCTGCAACTTAAAGATCTGATCAGATCAATTTTACAGGAGGAAAAGTTTATTTGAGGGATAATCATTTCAGAGGTCTTACTCCATAGAAAACCAGCTGCATTCCTAGGGGCTTGCGCTGAGGCAGGACATCATGACAGAAGAGCATGGCAGAGAGAAGCAACTCACATGATGATGAGGAGGCAGAGAGAGAGAGAGAGAGACTCCACTCTCCTAATATAAAATATATGCCTCGTAGCCACACCCTCAGTGAACCAATTCTTCCAGCCACACCCCACCTGCCTCCAGCGACCACTCAGTTAATGTCATCAGGGATTTATTATCTGATTATGTTAAAGTTATAATCCAATCATTTCTCCTCTAAACCTTCTGACATTGTCTTATACATAAGCTTTCAGAGGATATCACACATCTAACCCATAACATTCTGCCCTTGGCCCCCAAAAGCTCACAACCATCTCACAATGCAAAATACATTCAGTCCATCCCCAAAAGTCCCCTACTCTCAACAATTTCGAGATTGTTCAAAGTTCAAGTCCAAGGTCTTCTCTGAGGCTCAGGGCAATCTCACATTACTTGCTCCTGTAAAATGAAATGCAATTTACAAATATTCACTATACAATGGTACAGAGTAAATATTTCCATTCACAAAATTAGGGGCATAGTAAGAAGGAATAGGACCAAAACAAGACCAAATCGAGCTGGGCAAACAAATCATTTAGTTCTGTGTTTGGCATTTGGAGCACATAGCATGATGTCCTTTCCAAAGGGCTTGTTTAGCTCTTCCCCTATAGCCTTGTTGGTTTGCAGCCCAAGAGGACTTTCTGTTGGCTTGTGTCTGCTCAAATTACTGCAGCTTTCCTAGGATATGTCTCATGTTACTGGCATTTCTTAATCTCAGATGTCTCTGGTACAGCTTCAGCTTCCTCCTCAAATCTCCATACCTCGCCTTCTCAGGGAGTAACCTCAGGGACTCTGACCCTGCTGTACTTTGCCTGGCTTCCAAGGACTTCCTTGGAAATCTTGGTGGATACCTCAATGACCCCCTAACTTTAGCATCCTGTATTCCTGTAAAACCAGCACTACATCATCTTGAGCAGTAGCCAAGCCTCCAGGGACCATGGCTGCACCAGTCTCTGAATGTCTGGGTGACTGAGCACCTTGCAAAAGCTTCCTAGGACACTTAGTGCAAGAAGGATTACCAGCGGATCTCAAAAGAATTTTCACTTTTACTCCCTTGAGGCTGCAATGGGTGTGGTCTTGCAAGCTCCTGAGATGCCTTCAAGCCATTTTTTCTCATTGTCTCTGGGAAAAGTTTGTTTAGTGAAGGTATTTCTTCAGTGAAGGTAAAGTCTTTAGTAACTTTCTTAGCCCTAGTTTTACTCCCATATTTCAAGTCCAAGTTTTTCAAATCTTTTTATTCTGCTTTCTGCTCCTGATTATCACAATAAATTTGACAAAAAGCCACCATCAATAGCCATGTCACTGTTTGAATGCTATGTTGCCTAGACATTTCTTCCATCAGATTAAGAAGTCCATCACTTTTAAAATCAGCTTTACAGAAAGTCTCAGGACACTGGCAAAATGCAGATAGCTTCTCAGCCAGAACATAACACTAATGGCCTCTAGTCCAATTTCCAATAGTGTCTTTCTTTTCCTCTAAACCCTAGTGAGCCCTGTCTTCACTGTCCATGGTCCTATTGGCATTCTGGTCTTCTGAGCTCCCACCAGAATTGGCCATTAATCTCTGTTTACAGCAATCTAAAGCATTTCCAGCTTGCACTGCTAAATATCTCAAAATTTCTCCACCAATTCCAAAAAGCTCAAAAAGCTTCTGAACCACATGGTTGGATTAATCACAACAATGACCCCACTCCTTGCTACCAATCTCTGTTTTTGTTACCTTTTCTGCTGCTGTAACTAAAAGACCTGACCAGAACAACTATAGAGGATGCAAGTTTATTTAGGGGCTCACAGTTTCAGATGTCTCAATCCATGTACAGCAGGCTTCATTCCTTGGGGCTCGAGGTGAGGCAGGACATGATGGCCAAAGAGTGTGACAGAGAGAACCAGCTCACATGAAAATGAGGAAACAGAGATAGGTTTCAACTTTCCAGATACAAATATATACCCAAAGCCACACCTCTAACTCCCACCTCCTCCACCCACACCCTATCACTTCAGTTACCATTCAGTTAATCCCTATCAGGGGATTAATTCACTGATTGGATTAGGCTATAATATAATTATTTCTCCTCCAAACCTTCTTGCACTCTCTCACACATGAACTTTTGGGAGACACCTCACATTCAAACCATAACAGCATATTGCAGAAGACGGAGCCCCATCTTTTCAGGTATCATCTCCAAGACATTAACTTAGCTGTTAATTCAAAAGCAGTACCATCATCCTATCAGGTGAGCTATATTTAAAAGGACCATTGGATTATATGGAATAGTGAGTCTACTATTACATGTTCTTTGGTGTTATGTGGGTCCCTTAGTCCAACAAGGTATTATGTGGAATGGCAGTGGGCCACTCTGTAAACACTTATATGATGAGGGATAACATTATGGGAAAGATAAATCCATGTGTATAATATATGTCACTTCCGTCTAAATAAATCATTATCCTTTCCAAGGAAGAAACATTCCATTGGAATTAACTTGCCATCAAGTGACTAATTTCCTTGACAGAAGGTGCCTATCAGGGGCTCTATCTTCAAATTTATTCCTGTTAATAGGTTAGTTATTCAGAAGCACAGGAAATTAGCTCAGACTTAGTGAGTATAAGCCCAGGCTGTTAGCCACAACCTTATCTTCCATACTACTTTCATGGCTGCTCCAGTCTTGTGTTTATCGTGCTGGCATTAGGTGATGCTAATGATGGACTGGTTAATTTCAGCTGGCAAGTAATTTTGTCTAAATGTTTTTTTAGTACTCTTGTGTGGGCTTACGTGTATACTTTGACCCCATTTATGCACAGTCCCTATTTTACCACTTATAATTTAAAATGGATTGCAACTAGTCACTGTGATCTTGCAGATCTGACAGAATCCCACACATGATGCACAGTTTTGGCTGCATTCTCATTTGATACCCTATGGTCAAATGTTTCCAGGGCCCATTAGCCTTCTAAAAGATATTTTTCGAATGACTTAAGAATTTTCTGATGCTGATGGCATACCATTGGTATAGATTCTTCTATTTGATTTTACCATAAAAAAAAAAGTTTCACTCAACATGGTAAGTTCTCCTATCACAGCTACCTCTAATAAAACAAAGGTTACATAACTCAAACATCAGGACTGCTTGCAGCACAGGTTGGATATGATATAAAACACTTTGCTTCTCTGGGTTCCACTCAAATCAGGCAATCCTGTTTCATTTTGTACATGAATTAGAACAATATACCCAACAGTGAAATTTTATGCCTTTAGCACCTAGAGAAGCCCGTCAATCACAGTGTTTCCTTTTTAGCAATGAAAATTATAAAATGCAAGAGTTAGTTCTTTATTAGAAGGGATGTTCTGCCATCTTATGACCTCATGGATGTGGTGGACTCCTTTTTAAGATCTACCTCCCATCCTTATTATGAGTCTCAGATGTCCTTGCATTTCTATTTCATTTTTTAATTGACAAGTGAACATTGTATATATTTGTCCCATGCAGCATAATGTTTTGACACATGCATGAATTGTGAAATGGCTAAATCAAGCCACTTAATGCACTATCTTATATACTTCTTTTGACTCATCAATTCTTCATCATCATTCTAATTAGCATGATGTCTTTGATGTGGCAGACAGATGTGATGCTCTGTAGAACATGGAGATAAACTGCAGATTCCATCAGATTGTTTTGTAAGAGGATGGAAGTGTTAACATGGCCTTGGAACAAAACTGCAAATGAATATGCTTATAAGCTGAATTGTGTCCCCTCAATATCTGTTACACACAGGCTCTAACATCCAGTGTGACTATGTGGAGATAGAGACATTAAGGTGGTAATACAGTTAAAAGGAGATCATGAGGATGGAATTCTATTTTAATAGGGCTGGTACTCCTTACAAAAAAAAAGGAAGAGACACGAGGAAAAGAAAGGTCATGTGAAGAAGTAGTGAGAAACTAAACACGTAGAAAGCAGGAAGAAAAGCTTCCATAAAACTTAAACCTACCAACATCTTGATCTTAGACTCAGTTTTCAAAACTGTGAGAAAATAAATTGCTATTATTTAAGACACCTGATCTGATGCATTGTGTTATGGCAATATGAGCAGATTAATACAGATACTGTTATCACTCAGACAACATAAATGTAATCTACTTCTGGTCCTTTTTCCTCATAGTAATGGGAAAGAACTCATTCCCCCCAATCAACGGCTGCTAGCCATATAACTGGGACTGTTAAACCACTCTGGCAAATACAACACCATGGCAGCACAGCAGCTGCAATTGTGGCTGCAAAATTTGACATATGAGACAGCAACCATGTTTGAGTTTGTAGTAGTCCTTCTTATAAAACTTAATGCATTTGGTTATTGTGAATCAGGTTTGTGAGTTAAATGAAATGAAGTGCTGGTTTCTACTCTCCCATATTGTGATAAATAGCAACTATTTTTACCAGGCTAACAGGAATGGAATAATCTTCTGATTTAGTACTGTGGACAAAGGTTTGTAGTGTAGAAGCTTCTACCTGGACTTTCAATATCTCTAACCACCCGCACACAAGCCAAGAACTCAAAGTGAGTGCTCTGATAACTACCAAGTATATTCATGCTAGTTATGCTTTTGGAGAATTGAGAAATAAACACGAAGTGGGTTCATATCCTGAGTAGAGCTAGAAGACTCGCTCCCAGCCATACATACTAGTATTAATTTTATTATCTTCCCTACAGACAACCCTAGTCCTGCAGGGGACTCAGTGCAATGCTTCACACCCTTGGACATCAGTGTCTGCCAAGAGTGTCAGCTAATGACACCTCAGACCCCTGGTCTAATTGTCTTAAAAATGTCTTGTTTCCTCATTTCTCCAGTGTGTTGTTCCCTGAGTTAATGCCCGTGGATCCCTGATACGAGAATTGGGGAGATAATTTTTATATAAATCTACCATGAGGTTGCAAGATTCTTCTTCATGAGGGCACATCTTCTTCAGTCAGAGAATTCTGGGTCAGACCTGGCTCAAGTCTGGAAATTGACAAGAGAGTGTACCTTTCTATTGAGGTAGGTTTTCAGCTTTCTGTTGCCATATCTTTGGTTTCTCAATGTAAATTGAGCATCACTGCTGTAAATTGTTCTTCAACCTTGCCTTAGGAACACTGGGTTCTTTGCATGTCATGCTGTTCAGGTTGCTGCTCCAGCTTTGCTACACATTAAAGTAACTGTCCCCAGTTTACTACCAATACTTAGGTACCCATAATCTCAGTGGTATGAGGAAGCCCTGTTTTTTCATATCATCTCCCTTCCAACCTTAGTGTCTAAAGATCATCCACCAAAACTTCTCGACAATTCTGTTATCCTTCTCGTTAGAACATTTCTGATTATTTTGCTCAATAAGCTGCTCTTTACACCTTCCTTTGGAGCATAGTTGGCAAGTGAGCTTTCTAGCCTCAGGTCTACACCCTACAACATGCCCTTTTCTATGTCTTTGTTTCCTTCTTCTACAATTGGCCATGGTACTTTTAACGTCTCTCCTCCACGTATTGTAGGTCGTCACCTGTTGTAGAATTTCAAAAATGTCATACCTTCATTCTCTGAAGTTCCTTGCCAAGATGTTGTTTCATATATCAAATGAGGGCTCTCATATTATTAGTAAACTCTTCTCTAACTTTTTATTCTACCCCTCACAATTCATTACTCTCAGCATTCAGATCCATAAATATTTTCATGGATCCTTCTATGCATGCTGTCTTCTGGTATATAGTTCTTCTCCCTTTCCAGGTCCAGCACTTTTTTTATAGAGACATGGTTGCCAGGTATTATCAGCTGACACTCCTGGAAGCAGGTTGAATGAGGGTGTTTAGTTTAGATATTAGGTGCCCCCCAAAAGCTCATGTGTGAGACAATGCAAGAAAGTTTAGAGGTGAAATGATTGGGTTATGAGAGCCTTAACCTAATCAGTGCATTAATCTACTTGAATGGATTAGCTGGATGGTAACTGTTGGTAGATAGAGTGTGGCTGGAAGAAGTGGGTCACTGAGGCATGCCTGTGGCATATATATTTTGTGCCTGCTGGTGAATGGAGTCAATGGAGTCTCTTGCTTCCTAATTATCATATCCTGGCCTGCTGTCCTCCATCATGCCCTTCTGCTTTGATGTTCTGCCTCATCTTGGGCACAAAGCAATGGAGTCAGCTGTCTATGGACTGAGATCTCTGAATCCATGCGTGCCAAATAAAATTGTTCTTGTCAGATATTCTGGTGCAGCAATGAAAAAACTGACAAAAACAGAGGGTCTTTTAAAATGTAGGAATTATTTATTTATTTAATTTTATTCTTAATAAAAATTTTATGTTTATGATGTACAACATATATATAAAACTCAATGAAATAGTGCCTTTCTCTTGAAAGTTTGTTTTGAGTCCATACCACAGTATCTACCACATTCCAAAATGAACTTTAAAACTGAAGCAAGAGAAGGATCCACACAAAATTCAGAATGTTTATTATTTTTGTGGGAAAGGAGGGACTATGATTGGGAAAAAGCACAATAGATCCTCAAAGTTATTGTTAAGGTTTTTTTTTTTTTTTTTTTTTTTTTTTTTTTTTTTTTTTTTTTTTAACCAGGGATTGTTGAACGCAGGTGCCCTAAATCACGGAGACACATCCCCAGCATGTTTTAATTTTTCATTATGATACAGGGTCTCCTCAAGTTTCTTAGGCCCTCATTAAGTTGCTAAGGCTGGCTTTGAACTTGTGATCCTCCTGCCTCAGCCTCCAGAGCCACAGGGATTATAGGCATGTAATGGCCAGCAATAAGTTTTTTTTTTTTTAATGTTTACAATCTATTTATAGAGTTTTATTTTTATTATTATTTTTAAACTGAAGGAATATATTTTGTATACTATTTTGTATATAATATAGAATCCATAATAAAAAAAAAACTAATTACATAAAATGATTCTGGCATTAAATCTGATGAAAAATAAATAATTTGAGTCACTCAAAGTTGCATATTTCTTAATTTAGGAAAGAAATGATAATAATGGGTTTTATGATAGATGGAAATGTAAAGAGAAATTGCTGATTTTGAAGACATGAAGATTTAAATATTTTCTTTTAATTGTACAAGAATTGATGGCAGATAAAAACAATGGCATATTCAGGTAAATACTCTGATGTCCCCTCCTTCCAATCATATGCTTGACCCCTCTCTTTCTCTGACACGCTATGTTCCTTCTTCCAGTCAGTTCTATCTTCCTAGCTTTAAAGTGCATTCAGACACCTATCATCCAGGGTTGCGCTAACATCTTCTCTTGCCTCCTAATGGATCTGCCTGCTTGGGCTGTAAAAAAAAAAAAAGAAAAAGAAAAAAAAAAAAAAAAAAAAAAGCACTGGACAGTTGTTTAAAATGACAAAAATGTTTCCAGAAGATTGCAATATGGAAGAGAGCTTGAAATCTACTCTTGAAACAAAAGGCAGAAGAGTTTGTTTTGTCTTGATTTGTTTTGTGATGCTGAGAATGGAAACTGGAGCCTCATAAACACCCCACCACTGAGCTATATATCCCCAGCCCCAGGAGAGTTTTTAAGTACAGGGAAATTTAGTGGGAAAGTAGTGGAAGATGTTAAGGAGCCTGGTTGTCCATGTGGTAGGGCCAAAGCTTATGGAAGTTAGACTCCTACCCTCCCACAAGACTGGGAAATAGGGACACAATCTCTCTTCCTTGCTTCCTTCCTTCTTTCCTTGCACTGGAGTTTGAATCCAGGGGTGCTTTACCAACTGAGCTCTATTCTCAGCCATTCTTATTTTTTATACAAAATAAATTAGGGTCTTTATCAGAGTTGCTGAGGCTGGCCCAGAAATTACTATCCTCCTGCCTCCGCCTCCAGCTTTGCTGGGATTACAGGTAGTACCAGGATCTTTCTTGATGATTCCAATTCCCAGGACTTAGATAAAGATATTCCTGGGATTTCGAACTGGCAAGATGTTGGGAAAAGATTCACATCTCAAAGAGGCAGAGGGTACGTTTATAATTGCAAGTTTTCTGAAGTAAATTCTCTATGAAATGGGGGGAGGCCTATTATAGTTAGAAAACAAGTGTTATAAACTTTATGCAAACTGAGGGAAGCTTGAGGCCATCTGAGTCATTACTCTTGCACTCATGATCTCTTCTCCAGCTGAATTCATCCCTTTCAAATACTACTTGGATCACAATACTCCACTGCTCAAAACCCTCCAGTGGCAGTCTTTGCCTGGAACTTTTTCTCTAGATTTCCATTGGAATGACTTCCTCACTTTTTACTTTATTATTTTAATACAATAATCATTTCCACCCCAACTCCATCCTACATTACTGAATGCCCAATTCTCTTTTCCCTAGTGTGTTTTCTATTTTTGTGTTTATTTCTTTCTAAGATACAATATGACTTACAAAGTGTGCTCACTATTGATGCTTTGTGGCTCTCACTGGAATGCAGGCTGCAGGAGAAAGGTCTTTGTTTTGTTTTAAGATAGATCATACACACCAAGGACAGTGATTGGCCCCTGGTATACACCAAAGAAATAAATAATCCCTATCCATGCTGCTGAAGGTGGGTGCTAACATAATTTCCTTCACAAAACAGCAATATAACATTATCTATTATCATTCAGGACTTGAATATTTTCCACAAAAGAAATTAAATTCAAATATTAGTAGTTGCATATGCAAGTAGTGCATGTCAGTGTTCCAAGAGCTTTTGTTTATGTTATAAAAAAAAAAAAAAAAAACTATTCATCTTACACTAGTTTATAAATGGTAGCCTAAAAGGAGGAAGCTCTGACCCAATAACCACTGGTTAAATATTTGTGTGTTTTTGCTTATTTTTGCTTTTCCTTAAATTCTGCTAACCCGCTTTTCCCACAGGCTGTATTTAATCAGGAAAATGAAACATGGTGTTAATTTTCCAGTTAATTCATGTTCATTTCAGTCAATTTTCCAGTTAATTCCCTGATTCTTAGAAAAAAATAAAGAATTGGGGAAAAAAATTTTCCTGATTGGCTCTTTTGCTACGTTGAATACATTGCCCAATTATTCTACTTTACACTATATAAGTTGGGCCAAAGCTAATAATAATATGTTTTACACAATCTAGAACAATTAAAATGAGAAAGCAAAGAATATTTTTTATTTAAATACCTAAATATGCATTCTCATTTATTTAGACATTTCAAGCATAGTTCTAATCATAAATAATATGTAGGGGTTTCACACTTCCTAAAAATAAGAGTTTACATATGTGCATCATATCTAGACTCTCAGAGCTATAAGTACACC
>CM046664.1:114201001-114241001 GCA_025594165.1 Tamias sibiricus
CATGACGTGTCCCATGAAAAAAGAAGCTCTGGTTTATCTCATCATTTCCGTAGTGTCACACATAAAGATTGGTTCAATAACTAGACATTTCATAAATATTCTTAAGTGAGTAAATAAAAACAATTGTCTTAATGAAATATCTATTCAGTAATACACATTAATTTCATGTAATAATGTTTGATTAACTTGAAGTAATTAAAAAAAATTACAACCTCACCACAAAAGATAATCCTTTGTGATGAGTTAAAATTCTACAACATCAGTACCTAATACATGGAACATAGCTGTAGGCTGGCATGTGATATGTACCTATGTAATGTTCTTTGAATCTATTATTGAAGGATGGCTCTTCTTGATCACCCAAGTGAGGTAGCATTTTAGTGGTTCTGGGGCCAGGATCAGGTGATGAAGCATGTTTTGTTGTGACCTGCAGAAGTGTTGAAAAACATGATATAATTTTTTGACACTTCAAAAGGTAGGGGTCTCTGCAAACAAATTGTGTTTCCAGGTTGTCTTGAAAAGGTGAAAAGAACCAATCATACTGGGCTCAACTGTCTGCAAAGCCACATTTGGTTGGAACTGAGACACTATCCAGCCCTTGAACCTGGGCATATGTTCTCCTTCACATCAAGGTCCACATCTGGTGGACTTTATTCAGCCACCTGACTGCTGGATTCACTGAGCTAGTAACAACTTTTCTAAGGCTGTTTAAATTACTTTTTAAAGTAATATTCAGCAGACACCAACACTAGTTACTAGCCGTGTAGGAAAAGGTCATGTCTGCCTCCAGTGACTTCTAAGTCTTACTCTCCAGTTGCCTTACTAGGAAAAAGAGACTTTCCAGATGTGTCAAGGTTAAGGACTTGAGTTGGATGGTGATTCTGGATTATCCAGGTGAATTCAATCTAGTCACCTGACTCTTTAAAAAATGGAAGTCAAAGGAAAATTGAGATTAATGTGACATAAAGACTTCAGCTGCTATAGTTAAAGATGGAAGAAAGGGACCATGAGCCATGGAGTGCAGGCAGTCTGATAAAGTTGAGTAAAGCAAGAAAACAGATTCTTCCCCAACCTTCATAAGGAGCACAGTATTGCCCACACCTGCTACTGAGACTCAATTTGCATTTTTTTTTTTTTTTGTACCGGGGATTGAACTCAGGGACACAGGACCACTGGGCCACATCCCCAGCCCGTTTTTGCATTTTATTAGAGACAGGGTATTCTGACCTCCAGGTTATAAAATAATAAGTTATGTTATTTCAAGTCACTAAATTTGTGAGAATTTGTTACAGCAATAATAGGAAACTAATGCAATACATCACATTCCATGTAAAGCATTCTTAATTCAACCTTCCAGAATTAGCAGTTACAGAAGTTTATAAAGAAGTTGATACTACTACAGTTACTTTCTAATTCCAAGCCCTTCTGTGAAATATATAATTTTGTCATTTTGGTATATAATCAAATATATGGCTTTACTCACTTATGCTAGGATAAATACAGAGTTATATTCATTTTTCTTAATTCAGCAAATATTTATTGAGACTTACTTCTGTTCTAGGCATTAGGTTAAATGGATTGATAAGATAACCAAAGCTATGACCTCATAGAGTTCATATTCCACTTGGGGTTATGGAAAATGAATACATAAACAAACATTAAATTATTAATTTCAAAGCTATAGTATACATGGGATGGGAAAATAAAGCTGAGCAAGGTAAAGAGAGCATTGCAAGCTTCTGTGTTAGATGAGGTACATGGAATAATGCAAAAATGTATTTGGCCTTTTCCCCAGTTCCTTGCACAGAGCTCCTAAAACCCTTGGAACTTCTTGATAGGAGTGTCTTTTGTTATTCAGAGCTTCTTTTAGAACAACTCAGAGTTCAAGCTAATGAGATGACTTAGGGGAGGAACCTGCAGACAGCTTGGTTGATCACTAGAAAGTCCAAGTGACTGCAGGGTTCAAACAGTCAGCCCCACCTACCAACTCTAGGAAGGGGTTGGGGGAACTGGAGATTGAGCACTGTCAAAACAATTAAACAAAGAGATTCTGTGTAAAAATATCATTATTCAAAAACTATGAAATAAGGTGAGAGAGATAGGAAGAGACCAAATTGTGTAGGAACTAGAATTTTCTTTTTAAGTATAGGGTAAAGCCGTTGGAAGATTTGTAGAAGAAAAGCGAAGTTACCTGATTTAAGATTGCTGAGTGAAGGATGCACTCCAAGTGGGCTAAAATTAAAGCAAGGGAAATAGTCAAGAGTCTGTGGTAACAATCCAGAAAGTAGTGAGAGGTAGTTAGGTGGAGTTACAGCTTAGATACTATACAAACAGGACTTCCTTATGTCATTGATGTGTGCTGTTAGTAAAGAAATGAAGCCTAAATCTTAGGTCTAAAGACCAAGCAACTGGAAAGTTGTGCTGTTATTTATTAATACTGGGAACACAGTATGGTAACAGTATGGCTTGGGGTGGAGTTGGAGCCAAGTTCATGGTATGAGATCAATGCAATTGCATTGCCCTTTGGCACAGACAGCTCCACACTTGAAGTTTAATGCTCTTTGTTTGCCATCTTGAAATTCTGTCTTTATTTTGGTGTTCTGTCATGAATTCCAATAGGACATTGGTGTCTTATTTATCATTACTTCTGTGGTTATGCTTCCGGTTAGCAACCTGCATCCCTTAAGACAGATTCCTTGAAGAAATCCTGGGAACCTGCCCAGCCTTATACTGCCTACTTCATCCAGTGACCTCTGGAGCCTTGGTGCCCTGCATGCATGCCCACCCCACTGCTTCCCCAGGCCATCTCACATCCAGGTACCCAGCATGGAGACTGCAATGCCCTTGCCAAAGCCAGTGGCTGATGGGCAGTGGATATGTGTGGTTTGACTTTCCCATCTCCAGCTTAGATACTACATGCAGATCCTGCTGTTGCCATCTCTCTTGGTGCCTGTGATAGTTGGCCCTTTCCCACGATTATTTCCCCATGTTTGAAGGTCTGAGATAACATACAACAAAGAAAAAGACATCATGACAGCTTGAGAGAGACTATCAATCAAAGGAGAAAGCTTAATATTGTCATAGTTTTAGTGGCATCCTCCCCTCCCCCGCTACTTTTTGAAAACTAGTCCCATGTTTTATTTTGTACTAGGTCCTGAAAACTATGTAGCCAGTTCTAGTTAAAGTTGAACACTACTCCTGTTTTGGAAATGTTTGTGTTGTTCATCAGGCAACTGGATACACTAGTTTGGAAATCAGACAAAAGTCAATGATGAATTTGTGAATGGGGTAACCATCAAGGTATAAGTGCTATTTTAAAACTTTCAGACTTTCCTTGCCTGCTCATCTGCCCATTGAAGACATGCTAAGTTCCTCAAAGCATTAGCCTGTGTGGACAAAAGATATATTTTTGCCCTTGATCTGTCTCAGTTCTGTTTTGGCATACCTAAAACTGTTCCTCATAACAACTGGTCTTTTAGAGTGAGACCTGCTTACATTTCAAAAGTTGACTAACTTATCATAAGCTCTTCTAACAGAATTTGTCTACGCTGAATTCATTGATGTGTTCAAGGTCATTGAGGTCAAGCAAATTTCTCCCTGGGTTTTTATTTTCTCAACTATCAGGATCTCTTTTATCCATTGGCCCACACTTAACTCTTAGGGGCCCTTTAAAATTTTTTTTTCGGCTGAATCCATCCCATTTATTGAATCTTTGTTTTACTTCTTGCACTTTAGGAGTCTTTTTTTAAAAAAAAAAATATTTATTTATTTGTTTTAGTTGTACACAACGTATTTATTCTTTACGTGGTGCTGAGGATTGAACCTGGGCTGCACATGTGCTAGGCGAGTGCTCTACCGCTGAGCCACAATCCCAGCCCTTTAGGAGTCTTTTTAAGGAAGTCAGATCCTAGGCTGACATAGTGAAGATTTGGGTCTACTTTGTTTTTTTATTAGGCACAGGATCTCTTTTTTTAGTGCCTCAGACTTTCATTCACTTTGAATTGAGTTTCTCTCAACAAAGGAAACAATGATGTGAAGAGAGAGCTTATAGAATGGGAGAAAATCCTTACCGCATGCCCCTCAGATAGAACATTAATCTCCAGAACGTATAAAAAACACAAAAAGTTAACACCAAAAAACTAATAACCCAATTAATAAATGGGCTAAGGAACTGAACAGACAAGTGACAGAAGAAGAAATAAAATCAATCGACAAACAAATGAACAATTTTCAATATCTTTAAGCAATTAGAGAAATGCAAATCAAAACTACTCTAAGATTTCATCTCACACCAGTCAGAATGGCAATTATCAAGAATACAAGCAACAATAAATGTTTATGAGGATGTGGGGGAAAAGAGATGCTCATAGATTGCTGGTAGAACTGCAAATTAGTACAATTATAATGGAAAGCAGTATGGAGATTCCTCAGAAAACTTGGAATGGAATCACCATTTGACTTAACTATCCCACTCTTTGGTTTATACCCAAAGGACTTAAAATCATCATACAACAGTGATGCAGCCACATCAATGTTTATAGTAGCTCAATTCACAATAGCCAAACTATGGAACCAACCTAGGTGTCTTTCAACAGATTAATGGATAAAGAAGATGTGCTATATATAGACAATGGAATATTACTTAGCCTTAAAGAAGAATAAAATTATGGCATTTGCTGGTAAATGGATCAAGCTGGAGAATATCATGCTAAGCAAAATAAGCCAATCCCCTAAAACCAAAGGCTGAATGCTTTCTCTGATATGCAGATGCTAATTCACAATGGGTGGGGGCACTAGGGAAGGACAGAGTTACTTTTGATTAGGTAGAGTGAAGTGAAGGGAGGGGAGGGTATATGGGTAGGAGGGATAGTAGAATGAATCTGAGATTATTACCCTGTGCACATATATGACTACATGACCAGTACGATTCTACATCATGTACAAGCAGAAGAATGAGAAGTTACACTCCATTTATGTATGATGTGTTAAAGTGCATTCTACTGTCATATATAACTAATTAGAACAACAACAACAAAAAGATTTGGCTGATCTTCCAAGCCTATAGGAGCCTATGAGAGACTTATAGGCAGGGAATCACTCCGACTTATGTGACCTAAATTCACAATTGGCCCCAACAAATTCTGGTAGAATAGACTTTAGCCAGAAGTTCTGGCAGAAAAATGCCAGCCATTGACATCTATTCTATACTGTGTTCTATGTGAAATTGTTCCTTATTATTCCCAAGGAATGGGATTGGAAAATTAAACATAGCACAAAACTTCCCCAAAGTTCACACCATCAAATCCACATTCTTGATTTGTCTTTGAACTTTTATGGCATTTTTTCTAGTTCATAGTCTGGATAAAAAAAAAAAAAAAGAATCTTGCAAGATTTTATATCCCCTACACCTTCTGTTATTTATTGCTGGAAAGTGTTTGTTGAATTCTAGAACAAAACAAATTTCCCTATTTTTCTGAAGATATGTATCCAGAAAGAATGAGCAGGAGGAAGGGATAGGGAAGTAGAAGCAGGATAAGGGCTACTATCTCCATTTTTTTTTTTTTTTTTTTTTTTTTTTTTTGTACCAGGCATTGAACTCAGGGGCACTCAACCACTGAGCCACATTCCAAGCCCTATTTTGTATTTTATTTAGAGACAGGGTCTCACTGAGTTGCTTAGCACCTCGCTTTTTGCTGAGGCTGGCTTTGAACTCGCAATCCTCCTGCCTCAGCCTCCAGATCCGTTTTTCATTCAAGCATTCTCATTCCTTAAAAACAGGCTTATTCTGCCATTAGATTACATTTTGCCTAGACACACTTTTCAAACTCATTTTGAAAAGTAGTTATGTCAGCGTTCAGGATTCCTGCCTCTCTGCCTCTATTCTCCAGGACCGTTGCGTCATGAAGAAAATATTTCTATTACTTGGACTTCAGGGTACCTCTTTAAAACCCAGAAATCCAGGGAGCCATGTGCCCTAAAGCAGCTCTGAATTCCCCTGAGGAAAGGGACTAAACTTTTTCACTAAAACAGAAAGATCTTGGGGACAGAAAGATGAGTTGTGCTCAATATTTGCAGCCCCTGAAGACTATGAGGTCCCATTTGACTAAACAGCAAGGAGTGCTCAGGATAAAGGCCATGGAATGTCTCAAGCACTGCTAGGATCTCTCTCTCACACTGACCTCCTTTGATGAAGAAGCTTCCCCTAGTACCCAGTGTCGCTGCTAACATCCTGGTGCTGGCCCAGCCCACATTTCCTCTCCCAATTCGTTCTGCTTACTTTTCTTCTCTTTTATGCTCCTGACTATGGAAGGCCCTTAATGACCTCATCCAGACTTGCAATTCCATGCTGCTTATTTGGGAATAAGAAACTGAATATAAGTTCCATGGTCAATTATGTTCCCTGATCATAGTATGTCAATACTTTATTGTTATGTGTATTCTGGCCCTGTATATGGCACAGACTTCTCAACCTTCTTTGCTTGACCGACTCCTGCATTTCCTTTATGGATGAATGCCTGTATTGTTTCTTTACTGAATCTTTCTGTGGTATATTATATTAAAATCTGTAAGTATTTCTATTTTCCTCCTATGATGTTCCTTCTTCACTCTGTACATCCCCACCCAATTAAACTGAGGCCGACCTTATACACAGAATTATAAAGTGTGAGATTTTAGGATGCATTCCCCAATAATGTCTTCATTTCTAACACCAGCTTCAAGTTCAGGGGGTTCACCAAGCCACCCACAGGTGTGATGATTCACTACAGGGACTCACAGGATTCACTGAATGCCATTGTATTCACACTTAAGGTTTCTTACAGAGGAAGAATATCAATCAAAATCAGGCAAAGGAAGTCAGTCATAGGGTCAAGGCTGGGAGGCTTCCCAGTACAAGGTTTCTGTTGTCCTCCAGACCCGTTACCCTTTCATGGGACTGTGTTTAGGAATACCACCAGCAAAGGAAGCTCACCGAAGCTTCAGTGTTCAAAGATTTTATTTAGGCTTCATTACTCAAGCAGGATTGATGGGTGGCCCACCAAGTCAATTGCTACTGCATAAACTAAAGCCCCTTCCTTCACTCACGTGTTTATTCTTTCTGGTATAGCCATCCCCCATGCTACAGTCTGGGATAATCAGCCCTCACATGAAGCAAAGATACCGACATCCCTATTTGAAGCTGAAAGCAAAGACTTCTCTTTGGGCAAAATAAAATTCTTTGCTGCATGCCACTTTTTTTAGCTCTTTGGCCAATGACATGAAAGCTGAACTGTTGTGAATCATTTGAAAAGCTACTATAGCACTTTCCATGGCTTCTTTCTGCCACATGTTTCAGATAATCTTTGCCATCAGCCTGGATCTCTGCCTATGATGAGCAAAATCTCTGTGCTTATCAATTATGGACATAACATAAGGGAGAAACAATTTTTTGCTTACGTAAGCCACTGGGGTTTGCAATTTCTCTTTACTGTAGAACCTAGTCAATCCTAACTGATACACCCACCAAGATTTCTCAGTTTAGATTAGAGGCTCTTTTTGTCTGCTCTTATGGTATCATTGCAAGTCCTAGGTTTGGGCTAAAAATACACTGTCCAAAGTTGCTGGATCAGCCAGAAAGCATGCTTCAGTCTACCTACATAGGATTTTATTATGTGTTTTTATGTTTCTAACATTTTGAAATTTAGAGCTTTCACTTAAAAGATCCAAAATTCTGTTTTATAATAAAAATAATTTCAGAAGTTTTGTCAAATGCCTAAATATCTGCAAAATAAAAATTGGCTAACTAAATCAGCTTGCCCCCTTTGACAGTGCATGAGGTCATTAGAAGAACATAGCTCCTACAGGCCTGGGTAACTCCATAGGTCACCTGACTGGTCCCTATAGACATCTCAGTTAGCAACCTCTTTAAATTTGTTCAGAAATTACTGGTGGAGATAGACAGAGAGAGAGAGTCAGGCAGAGTGGCAATCACCTGTAATCCCAGTGGCTTGGGAGGCTGAAGTGAGAGGAACACAGATTCAAACCAGCCTCAGCAACTTAGTGAAACCCTGTCTCAAAATAACAAATAAAAAACAGAAAGGTCTGGGGATTTGGCTCAGTGGTTAAGTGTACCTGGTTCAATACCCAGTACCATACCAAAAAAAAAAAAAAAAAAAAAAAAAAAAAAAAGAGGAGGAGGAGAGAAAATAAGAAGGAGAGATGAAACAAAGAAACAGAAGATAATAGACAAGATCATTTAACTTCTATTAATGATATTATTTTGTTGAAAGCTATCTATTATATACACAGAACAGAACTATTTATTTGCAATTTGTGGATAGCATTAGAATTAGGTGATTTAAATCACTAAGAATAGAGGTAAACACTCATTGGTGTAATGACAAACTCTCATTCAAAATATATTTAATATTATTTTTCCTCCTAGCTTGATGTTTGAAAAATGATTTCTACTTTTTAATAATCCCTTTATTCTTTGATTTTGTTGTATTTTTCCAAACCTGTCTTCAACTTTTGAGGTAATGGATTGAACTAAGTAATTAAATTATTCATTAACTGATCACTGGTGGTAAATGGCATTAGGCTACTCATCTTTGGGTGTGATTATCTCTCTCTGGACTGAAGACTCCAGGGGAATACTAGCTGCCTTGTCTCTGGCTTGGCAGCTGACTATAGTTTTCCATACAATGTACATATACATGGTTTATTACCAGAATTAAGATGCAGCTGATAGGGAGTGTCTTTATATTTCTACTCAAGGTCTCTGTGAGCTTTGGTAGCAACAGGGCCAAGTTACATTGAATATTAATATAATATGCATATGCAAAAATCTGAATAAGTGATGCTTACTTCAATTTAAGTCAGTAATATTTGGGACTGGCACCTTGAGAAGCATTTCTGCCAAACTACTCTCCCCATCACAGAACTTACTTGTCTGTAGAGGCATCACTTGTTGGTATTTTGCCTGGAATTGATAAGCTGCTCAGTAGTAGCAATTACTTCTTACGTGTATTTGACTTCCAGTTTGCAATAAATATGCATGTTTGCTTTGTATATGAAGATTACAAGAATTGGTTATGTTCCTCTTCTCCTCTAATGATAATTTTTATTTACATAGCGTTCCTCCTACTTGCTATGGACCATCTATTACCTTGATTTAAAATTGATTGGAGGACTTTCATTTTGTGTTTCAGAAAAATATTTTCTTATTTGCCCAGAATTATACATCATTGTTTATTGCACACAGTATTAATAGTAAATTGTACTTTTAAAAAATACTTATTCCTTAGGGTAATCTTCTTTTCTCAGAATTAAATAATGATTTTGCTTTACGTGAGGCCTGTTTTAAAAAACAGAAACTTATTCTATTCAGATGATTCTTAATTTTGTTATTCAAAATATGTCCAGTTTTTCCAGTAGAGCATTTCAAGAGACAGAAGGGAAAAGTTAGGAATGTATATGTGTGAAACCAAATACACTTTTATGACTGGCTATAGATTTTGCAAAATAGCTAAAAAATGGAATGCTGATTGATACCTGGTCACTGTTGCTGTGTGTCTGTTGCCAATGAAAATGTAGCTGAAATACACAAATATTTTCAAATGTGCTGCATGGGTGTGTCCTTATAGCCAGAAAAGAAAATAAACCATCCAATTGTTATGTAAACACTTTTGCTATCCCCACTTCACAAACATTTTGCAGATGTTTCCCTATGAAAACATTCTAGAACTTACTTGGCTGCCTTTGCATACCTAAAATTGTTTTGCAATACTGTTTTGTTAAAAAATAAAATTTATTACTGTTTTTTGGAGTTGGAGAAATAGAGGGTGAGAGAGCATAGGCTTAATGCATTAGAATTAATCTAGCTTATGCTCTTAATATTACAGTGCTCTTTAGCAGTTTTCTCTAATTCTATTACAGATAAATGTCATGAATTCAAAAGGAACAAATACACACAAAAGAGAAATGATGGTCACTGCTGTTCTGAAATCTGCAGGACGTTTTTAGCCTCATGGACTTGTCTGTATCCCCAGATGTAGTTTAAGAGATTGTCTCCTGGTCCCGAGTGTTCTCCCTTCAGCAAGAGCTCTCTTGCTCTGTGATTCAGTTAGACAGTCAACAATGTAGTCATAGTAGAGGAAAGAACCCAAATATCTCAAAAGTATTGAGTGCTGGTAATTGCTAATCTCCACAAATTTCTAGTGAGCTTAAATCTCTCCTGTAATTTACATATCTAGAATCTAGGTTGGAAATGGAGCTTTATCAACAAATTGAAAAGAAGAGAAAATAACAATGCAAATGGATTTTAACATTTACTATATATTAAAATGCTTATAACAATACTTAAGAGTAAAGAAAGTTGAAATCATTTATGCCTCACTTGGATACTTGGGACTCAAAAATAAAAAAATGTACTTAAAACCCATTAAAGTTGTGGTTAAAAAATCATTTAATACAGTCTTGCACAAAGACCCAGTTCAGCTGCTTACAACTTGTTAACTTTGGATATTTTAGTTAATGTTAACTTTGGATATTTTAGCATCCCATGTCCTTGTGATGCTAAAAATATCACTAGCTATCTCTTGAAAATTTACTATGTTCCAGACACTTTTTTATGACCTATACATGCTATATTATTTATCACAGAAGTCCTATGAAGTAACTCCTCTATTTTTTTATCTCTATTTTACCATTTGCAACTGAGGCATAAAGGAGTTAAGAATTTATTTTCATAAGTGCAGTGCTTCCTGTGTGCTGGATCTTCTTCTAGGTACTTTGTAACTATTAATTCAAAACACACACACACACACACATATATATGTATATGTATATATATATGCACATATATATATATATATATAGTCATAGCTACTCTTTTGATACCCTTTTTGTAGATAAAGAAATTGAGACACATGTTAATAACTCGCTTAAAGTAACAGTCAGTGAGTGGTGGAATGGGGATTTGAACCTGCAACAATGATTCCAGAGCACCCTCCAAAACTACTATTATGCCTTATATAGTTACTGAAAGGATTAAATGACATCATGTTGACACAATATAAGAATAATAAAAAGTTAATGAGTATTATTATGAATTTGTTCTGAAGATTATGGAAACTCTCATCTAACAAAAGAACAAATCAGAAATACTAGTGCTTCTGAGGAGATGGAAGCTAGGCCTGCTTTTAAACCCTGTTCTTTCATTGGAAAATTAAAAAAAAAAAAAAATTAAGAAGGCTAGTGACTAGAATAGAATGCTCAAGAGGAAGACTAGAAAATGAGGTCAGATAATTATCCAATCATATGGAGCCTTGTAGACCATTATAGAGACTCACTTTTGTTCTGAGTGAGATGAAAAGCCATTGGTGAGTTTTGAGCCAAGTCATAAAATGGTCAGGGCCACTCTGGCTTCCCTGTTGAAAAAGAACTGCAGGGGAGCAAAGGCAGAAATATAAGGTAATATTATTACATGAGATTGAAAGAGTTTATGTAAATTGCCCAGGGTCTATTGCAGAGTCCGTAGGCATCAAACAGGATTTCCAACTCAGGCCTGCAGGAGTGAACCACACATGACTTTGAATGAGAGAACAGTGATAAAGATTTTAAAGTCTTCTTTTTGGATCCAGACACAAATTGGAATACTTTTCTGAGAATATTTGGGTAGAAAAAATTATCTCCTATGCTTAAAATTATGGTTTTCTTAACAAGTTCCTTATGATACCATACATATTTATAACCACCTAATATTGAGTAACCATTTCTCTTTAATAAGTGTCCTTAACCAAAAAATATTTTGTATCCACAAAAATTAGTTCTGTGTTTTATTTTAGAATAAGCCTAATTTTCCCTAAGAGGTATTTCCTTTAAGATTCCCTGGTAGTATAAGAACATCTAAGCCAGAAAGCTACTGATATCTTACACATCAAGGTAGAAACAACCACGTCACCTAACTCAACGTCTGCTCAAGAAACATTAGTTGGAATAATTGGTAAATGACATTAACAATTTGTCTCTGTTCTCTAAGATGTAAGCAGGCTTCCTAAGAATCAGCACTGACATTGTTATTGACTCTGTACAGGGAAGGTATTATGTCTTTAGTGGGGGATAATCTCAGAGAGTTCTGGCAATGAGGTCACAGGGGACCAAAGGCCTCAGGTAGCACTCAAATTCCTAGAGGCAACAGAAAAGTCACATAGGACTCTATTAGTCAAAGTAATTAGCATTAGCTGAAGTCACAAACATCTCTCAAATTTCAGTGGCTTGAACCTAATATCAGCCTCTTTCACTCTACCCCATAGTCTGAAAAGGCCTTCTAACAGCTGTCATCTAAGCAGCTACTCAGTGACCTTCTAACAGCTGTCATCTAAGCAGCTACTCAGTCACCCAACCTACTCCTATCTTTTGGCATTTTCCTGGGTTCCTTCTTTGGAACTTCTGCACTCAGCATGCCAATGAACGAAGAGTGAAAATTATAAACATTCTTATGAGACCTTTTTTGGGCCATTTCTGGAATATTCCATTGATTTATTTCATTGAATCCAATCTAATGGACAGCCTAATTGCAAGGGTGCTGGGGAAGTAGAAGAATGACTTCTAGAAATGTGTCACAGAAAGTAACAAATCCCAGGAGGAAGAGAGAAGAAACAGTTTACTTTTAGTGCTAAGGATCAGAAAAGACATACTTCCTGGCAAAACTGAGACAGTTGTTAATATATTGAAATACTTACATACTACTGTGTTGAGTAAATTTTTGTGCCTTGAATGCATTGGTGGTTTAACAAGGTATCTTTTTTTTTAATACATACTCAAAATATTTACCTACTTCAACCAACTTTACATTAACACTAAAGATAAATAAAAACAAACAATATGAGATAGATTGATAACAGAAAAACTAGTAATTGGATACAGATGAGAGATTTTGAAAGTTGTGCGTGAAATTTTATTTGAGGACTTATTTAAATGATTTATTTGAAGGCTCTATTGAATGTTCCAGGCCCATCTCAAAATGACCCTTTCTTAGGTCTTCTTTAACATTTCTTTCCTTACAAACAATATTAATTGCCTTCTTACCTATGCTCCTATCACATCTTACATTTGTCTAGTGAGTATGAACTTGTATATGTAGCATTTTAAACAATTGTAGATCTCATTATACTACTTTACTTGTTTGAGTGTGGACTCCTGTGGACCCAGTAAATATTTTAGCTCAGAGTGGATAGTTAATAAGCATTTAACATCTGAAAATCTGATCCTGGTGTTTACTCTGCTTCAAAATCTTTCAATGGATTCCCACTATATTTAAGGCAAACCCCACACTTCATTAAAAGGTAGACAAGAAATTTCACAAACTGGTCCATTCCTATCCTTTACCTTCCTTCATTTGTACTCTTAAGATTTAGCCATAACAAACTTCTTTCTGTTTCTGAAAAGACTCAAACTTTGTCACATTTTGCACTTGGGGTTCCCTCTTCCTGAAGTCCCCTACCTCTTTGCATTTTCTTTCCTGTTTAGCTTTTTCAGTCAGATATTCATTTTAAAAAAACTTCCTTGAAACATTCTATACTTGGGAGGATCCCTGCTGTCTTCTTCCATACCAACAGGTGCTTTATCTAAAGTAATAAATATTATTGTTTATTTTAAATCAGTCATATGATTGTCACTTTGCCACTGTACTATATTCTCCATCAAGTAGACATCATTTCTATTGAAAGCCATATTGCCCAACACCTAAGCCAGTTCCTGGTACATAGTATTTGTTAAGGAAAAGTCTGTTGAACAAGTGAATTAAAAATATCAAAAAGATATCATTAGAATTGGGTCAGTCAACATTTATTGAGGACCAACTATGAGCTAAGTGTACAACTTCTAACTCTAGAATTTAATTATACTATTTTTCCCCTGAAAACTGCTACCTTCCACTACTTATAAGAACATCATTTCAAAGCCCATCTCAATAACTCCTCCCCACTAATGTTGCATCACCACACACACACACACACACAAAAAAAAAAAAAAAAAAAAAAAAAAAAACACCACCACCAATACCCCCTACACAACCACCCACACCTGTTTTTCATCCTGATTCCCCTACTTCCTCAGTGACTCAGGCTTAAAAATCTCAGAAATCTTTTTAAACAGTTCTCTCAGATCTCATTAGTTACTAAGCCCAACAGATTTGACCCATGAAAGATATCTTGAATTCATCCTTTTCTTCCCAGTCCTACTGCTACTCTCATAGTTCAGGTTTTCATTGCATGTCACCTGATCTAATTCAATAGCCTCCCAGGGTGTCTCTTCACTTTTATTCTCTCCCTCTTCCAATCTACTTTACACATTGCAGACAGAGTAATTGACCCAAAGGTCAGTTCACTCCCCTAGTCAAAAACCTTCAGTGACTCCCCATTTTTAACCAAAAAGAGCAGCAAATCCTCAGCCTGGAATTCAAAAGCCTATATAATCTGGCCTCAATTTATTTTATATTTTCCAGGCTTATTTTATGGAACTCCCCCTCACTGTAGCCAAACTGGTTTTGTTTTCATTCCCAGAACTTCCCTTGCACTTATTACTTTTAAGCTTCGCTCATGTTCTCTCTGCCACGTCTGACCTCACTTCCTTCCTATAAACCTGAATCTTCTCTCACTTCTCTCTACAGGGAGCTTCAAGTCACACAGTGTGGATGTTTCACAAATTGAATGAATGGAATTTTATAGTTAAGCAATTCACTTCTGAATATCTTGGTTAGATTGTTTCCTATATTTTTTTCCTTTTAAAAACAATCCTTTTCCTTCGTTTTTGTTCCATATGCATTGCATAGCTCATCATTTCTGTAATCTTATTCACGTTGTGATTATGGCTCCTCTATTTGTCTTCATTCTTGATTTCATTTCTTTCTTTTTTGGATTTGTCATAATGTCACCATCTGGGGCTTCCATATAATGAAAAGTCCAAAACTAGTTTTCTTAAGCCAACAAATAAACTTGAATGGAATATTCCACTCCTATTTCTTGGTTGTTTGAGGGTATGGAAAGTCTCAAGGGAGAAATTTAAAACCCAGGGAATTATCCTTACTGAGAATGATGTTACATGCATACAGGAGATAGCAACAATGCTTATGCCATAGATTAACTAATAAACTGATCTCATCCATCAGATGCTATAGTTCCTTTCATTGGTACTCTCTTTAGTTTTCCTCAAAGCAGATTATTGTGAAATATGACATTCTCTTAATATTCTGCAAAAGTTAGTTTCACTGAACTTAAATTTTGGACTTTTTTAAAATTCAGAACTTCTACTTATGACCTTGAGGAAGTAATGGCTCAGGCAGTATCCTATTATAAACCCTTAGAAATGTGGACATAACATGTAGCAATTATTCTCAAACATCACACCATTGGTAGCTCAGGACTGTGATCATTGAAAGAAAAGAAATAAATGAAGCATATTCAGTGATATCCCAAACTTTGTTTTTAAAGAAGCTATTTTTGTTGGGGAACCAAAACAAGTTATAAAAGCCTTGAAAAGTTGAAGAGATTAAGTTCATAGCTTTTGCAGCTGAAGTGAATGGAATTTGGCTGACATAAATATCAGGGAGAAGGAACATATACAAAGAAACTCCACATAAGTCCTATTTCTCCCACAACTTTGATGGTGCACATATGCTACTGTGATATGCCTTGAGTGTGAGCAAATAATTATTAGGAAATAAACCGCTATTGAGGATTATAAATTTTTTAATGCCATGAGCTCACACAGGGCTGATATAGACTTATATTTTAGCCAGTCAGAGAAGAGAGACCTCAATGAACATTTAGGATTTTGATAGAAACAACAGATGGGCCATACCTTGTAATAAGGCTGAACTAGCACCAGGTTAGAATAAAAACTACACTATGTGTGCCATCAAATGAGTAAAAAATAAACCTAAAAATGATAAAACTGATAAAAAGATAATTAAACCATCTTTTAATACAATAATCAATGTTTTTTAAAGGAAACAAAAAATCTGGAAACTTCACAATGTAATATTTGTAGTGTCTAGCATCCAATAAAAAATTACTAGACATGTGAAAAAAGATGAAAGCATGACCAACAGAAAAGAATTATTGTGTAAAGAGATCAAGAAATTGACATAAATGGTAGAATTATTTGAAAAGGAGTTTAAAACAGCCACTATGAATGTATTTAAGAACTTAAATGAAGGTGTTTGTATAGTTTGTTTGTGATTACTTGCCTAGCATGATGAGATCTTGGGTTCAATTTCCACCAATGCAAAAAGAAAAAAAAAATTAAATAAAAAATGTGTATATCAAAGAGAGGAATTAAAGAGAGCAAAGGAACCAAAAGGAATTTATGAATGCAAAAAAATAAGCATAATAATGGAAACAAAATATTCACTGAATATGCAGCAGATTTGACAGGCTAAAGATTGTTGAACATGAAATCATTAGAAACTATACAAAATGAAGAACAGGAAAAAATACGAATATTCTCAGCAACCTTGGGACAATATCAGGCATCATATATAATAAATATTACTGATATCAATACAGAACACAGTTAGTACATAATGCAACATGACATCTTTAGTGTGTCAAAAAGGTGAAAAAGCAAACTCATCAGCCTGGAATTCTGAAAATAGTAAATTTTTATCATTCAAAATATAGGAAAAATTAAAACAATCTCAGCCAATTATAGCTGAAATAATTATTTCCAGTGAACATGTAATGTAGCAATAATATGAAAAAGACAAAGTTCTTTAAGCTGAAAAAAAAACCATACAAATAGAAATGGATTTACATGAAGGGAATGGTGACATATTTACCATCAAAAATGATAAATATGCTGGGAAATATAAAAATGTATTTTTTCTCTCATCTTAAGTTGCTTTAAAAGATAATTTGTAAAGATAATATATAGAAAAGTAAAATGTATGACACATTACACAAAAGAGAGAGGAGGGGAATAAAATGATTTCATGTTATATATTATACTTAGAGATGAACTCTAAGTTAAAAATGATAGTGGATATAAAATAGATTACTGAAAATAATCAATACAAGTTATAAAATTGTTTATAAAAATAGCAAAGAGCAGGTGGACCAATAGAAAATAAATACAATATTGTAAATTCAATTGCATTGATAATTACATTAAATGTAGATGGTCTACACAAATGGAATTAAGAATTAAGGCTCAGTTTTATTATGTCCATAAGACTTGATTTAAATTTAAGAAAACAGATTAAATCAATTATATTCTGCCATGATATTCTGCTTTACCACAGGCCCAAAGCAAAAGGGTCAACTGATCATAGAATAGAACTTCTCATATCATGAGATAAAATAAACTTTTTTCTTTTTAATTTAACTGTTTCAGGTATTTTGTTACATTAAAAGAAGCTGATTAACACACATGCCATGTAACTCAAGAGTTCCATTTTTAGTTATTTACTATAAAATCCTAAAAATACAAACCCACAAAAAGACATATGCTTAAATGTTCATAAGCATATTTGTTCAAATTACCCCACATTGTAAATACTCCAAATATCCACCAAAAGTGAATGGTTTAGTAAATAAATTTTTGTTTATTTATATAAATTATATAAGGGAATATACTCAGTGATCAAAAAGTAAAAGATTAACTACTAGTTAATCCAACAAATTGGATTAATCTTTAAAAAAAAAAATCAGGATGAGCATAAAAGCCGGGCAAAAATATGCATAAAACATTTCCTTATATGGAAGTTTAGAACAATCAATAGTTTCAGAAATTAGATCAGTGCTTACCTGAGACCAGAAGTTGAAGAAAGGTTATTGGATTCAAAAGGGCATGAGTGAACTTTTTTGGGTGAACTTTTGTGATGGTGGTATATATGTGTATGTGTAAGGCCAGTCCTTTTCAATCTTCTATGGCCCTGTATTTACCTATGACTTCTGCATTAACTGGTGACTCAAATTGATGAAGAGACATAAGAGCATTATCCAAATTCTATTGTAGACATCTATAAAGAAAAAGGATAATGAACATTCAATAAATATTTGCCATTATGTTATGAAATGTAGGCAATGTAAGAGCATGATAAC
This sequence comes from Tamias sibiricus, assembly GCA_025594165.1. Lineage (NCBI taxonomy): Eukaryota > Metazoa > Chordata > Mammalia > Rodentia > Sciuridae > Tamias > Tamias sibiricus. The sequence continues at coordinate 114,219,085 of CM046664.1, forward strand.
CCAGCCAGGAAAACTTTCATTCAAATCTATGAACCATGTTATGGTATAAAAAATAGTTTTTCTCAAAACATATGAACCATAGTTTTATTTAGTCATAGCTGATCAAGGCATGAAGGCAAAAATTTATGTTTACTTTAGAAAAGATGCTTTGCAAATCCGAATTATTTGTTACAAAAATCCCAAGTCATTGAACATTAACAATACTTAAAATAGTTCATTTTCAATTGCTTTGCTTATAAAATGTAACAGTACAAATTATTTCATTTATGTAATCACTTAAAATTGCATTTCATTCTGACACATTGTGATTCTTTTAATTACATAACTAATTAAATAACTTAATATGATTTAGAAAGGAAAAGGACTAGCATGAGTGCAGGGCACCAAAATGAAAACCTGCCCTAGCCCCTGCTGTTCAGCTCATAAAATACAACTACAACAACACTTTGCACTCAGAGTATCAGAACTTTACCTGTAATGGGACTTTTAAAAGAGGATCTGTTTTTACCTTCAACCGGGAAAGCAGCATTCTTGGACTTTCAGAGGCCATTATAACTTTGTTTTCTCTTCAATTGCATCTCTCTTCTATAATCATCTCACAAGGGAAAAGATGCCATAACTATAACATAGGAGGTAAATCTTAGCATGAACATGTCTTCAAAACTAACTCTAGTTATATATCTGTCTTAGTTAAGTTCCTGATGATTTGACTTGGAAAGGCTTCCCACAAAAGCTAGATTTGCTTATATTTCTTGTAATTTTTTCCACCATAGTCAACAAAAAAATATTATCATTGTATGAGTAACACTTTCAAGGTTTCATTGTGAAGAGTGTCTTAATTTCATTTTCTTAGTCATGCAATGTTTTTACATGGGATTTGATGGGGAGCACCCATAGTGAAGAAATTACTCTTCATGCCACATAAAATATGATGCAATTTGATTATGCTTGTTGCCATTTTTATGTGCATACTGTGCACAAAACACTGCATCATAGAATATAATTTAATATGTACACATATGTATTTTGGAATCATAACATTTTATTTTTATCGAAAAACTACTATATAGCATATTGTTTTATATTTCTTGCTAAAAAGAGATATAATACAGCCAAAAAGTCAGTGCTAAGAAAAACATAACAGTGTAAAGTAGTTAGAAAGTATTAAAATTGTGGAGAGATGGGACCAATATTTACATATCAAAGAAGAAAATAATAGGGTTGTAAAGCAATATCCAGAGTTCCCTTGTGTTTTGAGGTGTAAGTAGTTCAGCTCCATACTATATTTTGAAGATTGTTTATAAAATGAACAACTTTGAAGATAAAGATATCAATCATATCTCCCTGGAGCAAAAATTTTTCTCTCCATTACAATAAAAATTATGTCTCCATCTGGGGCAAAATCAGGCATACTTACTTCCTTTTATAAAAGATGTGGGTTCCCTAAGTTCAGGATTCTTCTCCAATTTCCTGTACACAAATCATCTGATGGTCTTCCTATCACCTTGTAGAAAATAGAACTTGGGTAGTTGGTGTAGATGTTGAGACTGTAGCTACTGCTGTTGCTGTCAGCAATGAATTTTACTTTTTTGCTGGATTCATATTTTTGAGGGAGTTATTTGAAGAATCATAGACTCCTACATGACCAGTAAGGATTCCTGAATCCTTGATGTTAATTAAAAAAAAAAAAAAAAAAAAAAAAATCCTTCAGCATGCAGAAAATAAGAAGCTACTATGTTAGTAAAAGAAAAAGTAATAAAACCCAGACAGAGCTGAGACAGTTACACTTTTGCCTAATGAATTGAAATTATCATAGCATAGGACCTGGTGAATAGGAACTATAAGTTCCTTATTTCTCTGAAGAGATCCACACCTTGACCTCAGAGTCAGTCGGGCTCAGTTTGGAGACTTCTCTGCTTTCCATTGTTGGCCAGTAACAGGTAGGACATGATTACTGTTCAGCCACTCCACCTACCTCTTATATTTTGTGTCCCGCAGCAAAGGAGGTCAAGTTTAGCGACTCTAGCACAATTATCCAAATATTGCATTTGGTACCCTGGGACAGTGCCACTTTTGTTTGATTTGGCAGTCAGTAGCTGTGAGGGTACTTAATTACCCAGTGAATATCATCCCCATGTTTCACTAGTGCACTGGGCATTCCAGGTCCAGGTTTTACTAATGTGGGCCAGGAGGGGAATGACCAAACTCACTTATAAGCCAAAAGAGAGACACATGATAAATAATCAGATGAGAAAAATAGCAGGAGTATTGTTATTTAGATAAACTTATTTATATATTATTCACAATTAACTTCCCAACATTCAAATTGTTCTAAGGTAAAAAGATTCTCTTTTGCTAGGTGAATTCTCAGATTGTTTTGTTGTTGTTGTTGTTGTTGTTTTCATTTATATTTTGAGACAGGGTCTCACTAATTTGCTTAGGGCCTCACTAAGTTGCTAAGGCTAGTCTCTAATGATCTTCCTGCCTCAGTCTCCCAAGTTGCAGGGATTACAGATGTGCACCACCACATCCAACTGAATTTTTTTGTTGTAGATAATTTATGTAGTGAGCTTATCTTAAAGGGGAATAAACCCATAAAATAGAATTGATCAATAAAATCTCCATAACAGAGTGAATGGAGTTGGAAGTGACAGTGATCCTGAGCTGCACTGCATGGTGGTCCTTTCACAACTTAGAAGAAATCTCTGAAAGCAATTGCCATACTTTCAAAGTAAATTTAATAAGATAGCTACAAAGACAAGGACTTTCTATACCCTTTCCATTTGTCAAGAATTCACATTTCTCTTTGCCTTTCAGGGACCCTGAATAAAAATTTTAAATATTTATTTTCAGCTGTTTGTTTGTTGGACCATTTCTGTTTATGCAAAATTATGGAAACATCAATTAAGCTAGGTATGTTTATTAAGATTTTTTTTAACTTTATATCTTAATGAGAAATCTATATTTTAATAAAAAAATAAACTTGAAGCAAAATGGCTTTATAGAACTCCATCAATGAATATCTTTTCTATAATAATACCTTATTTTAAGAATGAACCCTTTAATAGAGATCATTGAAAGGCACAGTGAAAGCTGTGCATATAAAGAAAGGTATATAAAGAAAGAAAGAGAGGGAGAGAAGAAGAGAGGGAAAAGAAGAGATAGCCTGCTCTGTAATTTATCATATTTTCCTTTTTTTCCCTCTTGGTCCATTTTTTTTTTTTTTGCATCAGATTTTACAGAAATGAAACTTTAGCATTCTGCAATCAGTAATTCCAAGTTTCAATCTTTCACACCTTGCTATTAATCTTGAAGAGTCTCCCTAATCTTTTCATTCATTTAGAATAAAGGAGACTATATTCAGCCCATTTTTCTGCTGACCAAACAGAGGTTTTATAAAAAGCAGAATAAATCACATGGGTGATTTTAATGTAAACCTTGAAATTTGAAATTTGACATTGTCTCTGAACTCATAGAAAATTTAACCACCCATTAATAACATTTAATTGACAACTCTGTAACATTATTATGAGTATGCACTTGCAATTACATTTAATCTACTATTAAATTCTAACTCATGAATACAGAAGTAACCCCTATTTGAAATGTTAATGATGCTGTTTGTGATATATTATGATATATATGATTCTGGAAAGTTAAATATGTGTCGTTCAAGATGTCACACGTAAATATAGAAAAGAATCAAATGAACAGTGTTTTTTTTTTTTTTATCACCAACTAAATTACGAATGTTTTTAAGACAGGTCTTTAAAATATGCTTTCTAGAATAAAATGTGCAAGTATTACCTGTGTTTACTAACGTTCTAGATATATGAATTAATAGTTATAAGACATACAGTATCTGGTTATTTGTACTATGCAACTGAAACCTGCCATATTAATTGTTTCTTTTGGAAATACAGATAATTGTAATCCAGGGATTGCCTTTGTTCCAAGCAATGGATTTTAATTACATTTGCAAAATGTAATTAATAATAATTATATTATTACAACTGCACAATATTAATTACAATTACATTATAATAAAGAACCCTAATTTCATTTGGAAAAAAAAATAGAAGTGATTTTGAAGCTCAAGGCATTCTTTCAAATTCTAAGTGTTTTTTTAGAAAAGAAATTATTGCTATTCTTTTTAGAATAACTATTTTCTCTTTTTACACATTTGACCTTACAATGCCCTTAGTATATTGTACTTTTGACTCAATAAGCCGCCTAAGCAGATAAAAGAAGAGTCAAATCCATCAGAAAACCATGTTGGATAAGTTATGTTTGCTTGCTTGCTAAAAGGTACAGAAGGATTATTGTCATTAAAAGGTTATAAAATTGATACAGTTTATTGAATTGACCAGTTATACCAGGCAGAAGGCAGACAGTGATTTAGTCTCCAATTGCTATCAAGAGAAATATTTAGGCAATGGAAAGTTTGACTTGAAGGTTTTTCCAGTTCCTAACTGGGGATTTTATAAATCATGACTAAGATCTTTGGGGATAATTTTTTTGAATCCCTTTATAACATGTATATGCTAATTTTCATTCCAGCCTCAACATTGTTCAGTTAGTTCTGGATCATTCTTAGTAATAAAACCATTTCCATGACTCTATAGATGTCAGATTACCACTTCCTAGGCAGGGTAATAATTTTCCTTTTGTTCATCAGACTAGACTTCCACCACTGGAAATAACTCTAAAGCGCTCCAGATGGATACAAGCTGGAACCCTGCGTAGAGGAGGAAACAAGACTTGACCTTTACTCTGATCAATACCTTTCTTGCAATTTTCCTCGTGGAGCAAAACAAGATGGGCATGCTGAACATCCTACCAGGTTATGTAGAGGTACAACACAAAATAATTATTATATCCTCCAAATGAACTCCTAAACTAATAAACAATAACAGCAAAGGTGAAAGAATTAATTAGACTTGAAGTAGGATATGCATTTTAAACTAATACTCTAGTTGATAATGATAACAACAATGCTCCTTGACTTCACTTCCAGAATTACTGATGAAGGTATTGCAGCTGGTCAGGATTGGTGAGAATAGATGAAGCTGTAACAAAAAAGAGTAACAAAATATTCAAAAACATACCCTTGTTGAAAAAAAGTATTTTAGGCATATATAAAATTTTAGATATTGAAATGAGAATAACCACATATTGAGGCTTCCAAAGGTCATTTTTATTAAGTAAGTGGATTTATAACTACCCAGATCTTATCTCAGATTATTATGGGATAAAAGATAATCAAGAATTTGGAGATATGTATTGGATAGAAACCAGTTTTTTCTCAACAGTGTGTCACAGCTACCCAAATGACCTGAATTTGAACATATTTTAAATATTCTTTGGACTTTAGCACTATTGTTCTATAACTTTTTTGCTGTGATAAGAAATGAAAAAAACTAAAGCAAATGCTGGAATATGAAGATGTGAACTAAAACACAGTCCATGTACCTGATCTGGCTGCAGTGACTTGGGCTCCATCCATTGCCAAGTTTGTTGGTAATTTAATTGGCTGAGTAGATGCGCATTTTATATGCAGTTTTCCAGGTGAAAGTGTCCTGAAGTTAAATATCAAGGAGAGCTAAGCCCTAATAATCAGGTAAATGAATATCACAATGTTTAATGTTGGCCAAAGGTGAACAAGTCATTAGCCTTTGCTACTAGATCCTTCAAGCAGGACAGACTACATAATTTGTAGGTTCCAATGTAAAATTAAAAAGCAGCATTCCTTGTTAAATAATTTTAAGAATTTAAATTCAGCAAGAGCAAAACATTAAACCAAGTTCAAGTTTCTTGTGAATGCAGAGTCTCTGCAATTACAGATTAAACACCCACGAGGCCAGTCCTGCCTCCAAATGTGTATGAGTTACAAATAAAATAAAATGAAATAAATAAATAAATAAATAAAAAGTGGGGGTGATTTTGGAAAGATGGCTCAGTATTATGTAAAAAATAAAGTGATATAGATGAAGATGATGCGTCCAAGAATCATTCAGAAAAGTTGTTAATAATTATGTGATTAAAATACATACTCTGATGGCTAGTAACATGTTACATGTATTTATTGTGTAACAGGAACTTTGGGTGGTTTAATAGATATGGCTAATTGAAAAGATCCTGAGTAGTATGTAGCATGCACTCTGACTAGTTTCTACAACTAATTTAAAATTCAGCAGAATAATGTGAAGTCTTTTACTACTTAATTAAACTTCTGTAATGCCTGTTTTACCAAGATGAATAAAATACATAAATTGTATGAGGTGACATCTAATGCACACAAAAAAAGAGAAATGTAAAAATCAGAACAGTGGGTACATTAAACTGATTCTTAATAATTGAAACCAATTTAATCATTTGAGATTATTTTATTCTAGCTGACGTAATACTGTAGCAGTTATATTCTAATTATAACCTGTTTCATTTTACTCTGCCTTTCTAGTTAATTATTACAGTCAATTTGTAAAATGACATGGTTCCACATTTGCATAGGTCACTATTAAATAAATGAATAGCTGAAATTACTCTAGCATTGAAGTGTCAACTTTGGTAGAAGTCAAGAGGACTTCAAATGTTCTTCTAACACCCCTTAATGTGTTAATGACCACTATTAAACTGCAATTAAAAGGCCAGGAAAAATGCATGAAACAGTTAATAGAAAAATAGCACAGACACAATTAAAACGATTCTGGATTTTTTTTTTTTTTTGACTGATAGAAAATAAAGTGATATGCTGCAAAAAGTGGAGTGTGAATCTATTTCTAACTCAAGGCAGAGTTGACAGTTTAATGATAACAAATCATAGGCTGCCTTTTTGGGGAGCATTGAACGTCAGCTTAAAATTAACATCAGTAGTAAACAAGACAATGTGGTGATTTTACCTTGTATTTAAATTACTACTTATTATGGTACTAAATAATAGCTTTAAATAACTTGGTGTCCAGATTACTGATATACAGTGTATCTGTGTGAGAAAAAAGAGACAGTACTGAAAGATATGTTTAAGTTTTTGTCATCCCAAATAAAGGATAAACGTATGTCTCCATGCTGCGGTCTTGTTAAAGTTGCCTGTGAAACCTTTTGCTGAATCTGTTGTACGTTGAAATCCCAACACTGTTATTAGAGCACTTCACTCACTAAAGTCAGGAGTTAGGAAAATCAGCCTAGACTGTATTTCCCAGGATCGGGAATTTTCTTTAATTCAAGAATACTCCAGAAAAAAATGAAATAATTAAGTTTATGCATGAACATTCAACTGTCAAGAAGCATCGCAAAAAACAAAAGAAATGAAACATTTTTTTACAAAGGATAATATTTCCAAAATATATTATGGATAATATTTTTACAGTTTACCCAGATGTCTTCTTGCCTTGGATTCCTCAAAACTTGAAAGTCACAGAAATTTTTTCTAGGTGTTATTTACTGAGTGCAAGCCATGAAGAAACAAAATGTTGTGTTCTACCTATGGGCACGGTGAACGAGTGTAGTTGTGACTACAAATGCAGAAAGAAAGAGACACTGTGATGGATGCAAGGATAACTTCCATATGTATCCAAATGCACATCTTTTTTCCATGATTGTATTAATATGTCAGCCAAAACTGTGTTTTTTTCTTGAATTATCTATATTGTATTAATTCCACACTTAAATTCTTACATAAAGTTCATTATAATTTTAAATAGACATGTCCCAATAAACTCATGTTTAATACTTGATCCTTGATAATGGCAAACTAGTCATCTTTGATTGTTGATCTCAATGATTTGTGGTATATGCCATTGGTGGTGTACTTTAATGGTGCATAATATTTATATACTTTTAATATTGACTATATCAAAAAATCACTTGACTCATGATTAAAGTGTTACTAGTGGGGAAAATTGCATTAAGTACTTGATATCCTAGAAATGCTTTATAGTAGCCTAAGAAGCAAAATATCTACTTTATTATCCCAGACAAAAATTCTTCAGAGGCACCAATGTCAGTTTTCGTATTGGGTTGCATAGTCAATATGCCATTTTGCAGGTCCCTTCTAGGCCCGATGACCAGAAGTGGTTAGGAGAACATTTATCAACAGCATGGCAGTCAGTATATGAATTAAACATTTGGGAGTGAATATTTCAAACGTGTAACAACCCCCTCTTTAAGAGGTCATGGGAAAATGGATTGGGGTAATTATCACCTAGTCCTAAAGAGCATTTTTAAAAGAAAATTTATTTCTAGTTTACATTGCTATTCAAATACCCCCCACATAAGTTCTGTTGTCTTTAACTTTTAAGAAATATTTTATTGGAAATTTCTTTATTGAAATTAATTTTATTACACGGTTAACTACCTTTAGCAGAAAAAGTACTTTTTCCTCTAATTTTTGTCCTAAAAAATATGAAAAAAGAAAGAACCATGCAGCAGTTACTTTCATGATTATAGCCTGGCACATTTGAATCAGTGAGACAAAGGTGGCTATTTGAATGTCACTTTCCCCAGGTACATAAAATGGCAGTTGAAATAAGGTTATGCTATTTTCTGTGTCTCAACCTCAGAAGCCTTTTTCAAAGCTGTTTAACCAATGCAATGAATGGCCCTTAGTCCCATGTGTCACATTTCACATTCAGAAAGTGAAGGTAGGGGTAACTGTGATTTATATACCTTCTTGGTAATTTATACTAAATTATAACAAAGAAATAAGATGCAGTAGGTAGTGATCACTTTTTTGGTTCCCCAAATGTTCCTTATAGAAGAGATGGCAGAAGAAAGGGCACATGGTGTCTTCATCATGCTTAGAACTTCACAAAAAGAAAATGATAACAGATATGAGAAAAGCATCAACTAGAACCATTATATAAATATTAGCTAACAATGTGGATCAACAGGAAGAATTCTAATTGAATTTGTTCTTTCTCAGGCAGGAAAGGAGTCAGGGATTTACATTTTTTAAATATATATATATATATAAACTTATACATAAAACATAATAATTGTACATAGTACGACAAGGTGAAGTTGATGAAATTCCATCCACAGAAACTATCTGGACAATATAAAATTATTATAGTTAAAATATGGCTTCTATTAGGGCTTAAAAAATAGTTTCATAAAATACTGGGGGCAAGGGAAAAGCATGCCATCAGGTTGTCTCTATGTAAAATGGAAAGGAAGTCCTCTTTGTATGGTGGGGCAGTATAGAGGGAGTAGCGTGGACTCAAAGTAGCAGGCTGCAGCATTCTAGGAACCTTGTGCTCTTTGTGAAGAATGGGTCATGATCTGATTACAGCATAGACAATAACACCAGAGTCTTTTCTAGTTTCATTTTTTTATTTATTTTCTGGTATTAACTGTAATAGAACCTCAGGAGATAAGTAGGGTCAAGTTTGGTGAATAAAGGCAAAACAAAATCAGAAAAGAGGTGGCCAGATAAATACACAGGAAATAAGAATCAGTTTGATCAACCAAGTTCAGAAGAGCCACAAGTGCAGATCCTCAAAATCGATTGTTTATATTAGAGAGTAGCAGGAATACCTAAATCTCATCCTCTCCTGGAGGCATCTTTGATATCTGACCATGGATTACAAGGGTACATAAAAAGTCCTGTATATTTTATCTCAACAGCATCCCCCACGCACAGTGCCTGTCATTCTATGGAGAACCTAGATTTAGTACCAGCAGCGGGATGGAGGAAAGAAATCAGCACCTGGATTGAATATCTGCAAGGATGAGTGGAGTGGACTCAGCTTCATCCACATACTAGAACACCACAGCTTGCTGGATAAAGATCAGGGATCAAGGAAGAGATGTCCAGTCCACTTCCACGTGACCAGAAACTGTAGCCCTGATGAAGCGAATCAAAGAAAGACATGGATGAATTTTTAGGGGTGAAGAAAGCCTGGATAAGATTTAATGATGGGTCAATTCATTTCCACAGAAAGATAAGTGAATTGTTCTTCAGGAGTTTCTTCTTCTGGCAGACATTCATTGCAAACACAGGTCTTCCTTCTATTCTATAAGTGCATTCTTAGAGAACTATAAGGCTGGGGTTGTAGCTCAAAAGTAGAGAATTGGATATTGGGATCAATCAGGCAGAAGGTCCTTTTCACTTAAGCAACTGATAGTGTTACCAGATTGTGACAGTGAAAATTAAATATACACACAAAACCCTCCACACAAACAGAAAAATAGTACAACAAATGTACCTTTTATTTTTCTTTTGCTGCCAGAGATTGAATCAGGGTGCTTAACCACTGAGCCACATGCTCAGTGCTTTCTGTGTTTTATTTTAAGACAAGGTCTAACTAACTGGCTTAAGACCTCGCTAAGTTGCTGAGGCTGTCTTTGAACTTGCAATTCTCCTGCCTCAACCTCCAGAGCAGCTGAGATGTGAACACTTGCCACCACAACCAGCAAACAACAAATGCACTTTTAAAGTTCAGGGGAAGAAAACATCACTTCAATGTAGCTGAAATTTAGAATTTTAAGAAGCCAATTTTTAAAGGAGAGGCAGAGTTTGGATACAACTAAGCTGTGAGAAGAACGCAGAACTCTGGTGGGCAGGGTGGGCACAATGGCAGAGAGCTGAGAGGTTGGTTTTCCTGGAGTCACAAGGATATGTTCTGTGCTTTGTGGATGTATTAGGTCAGAAACGCAAATTTGAAACACAGAGTGGAACAAGTTTTAAAATGCACTTACCTGACAGGTATGGAGGATACTCTTGAAGGTTTAGGAGTATACTCAAATTGCACATAAAGCAACAAGTGGATTGTCATGAGAAAAGGCTGGAGCAGAAAGAGAAGTTAAGAAGGTGCTCACCTATTAGATGCCTCTATTGTATTTTATATAGCTTGTACATCATAGATATATGTACACACAGCTACATAAAGCATGGATTTGGAAATTGACTATGTTATTACTTTACTTGTTTGAGGGGACCATCATTACAATTTTCCTTTGCAGATGCAAAAGGGAGTGTGTTCTTCCTCTCAAGCTGGCTGCCTTAGAAACTGCCCTCATCTTGTCCTGGTAATCTCAGCATCTTGAAGGAGGTTCTTTTATATACAGTCTAGCTGATCTTCTTTACATATAAAGTAAGTTATCTTTTGTGTGAAGGACTCAACGGGTTTTAGTCATTTGCTTTCAGCATATTTCATTATGTTCAAAGTATTTCATTATTTCAAAATGGTGAAATATTTTTATTATAATAAGTGTGGTTATCAAAAGAATTCAGTTATTTTGTCATTCAAATAGTTTCTTAAGTTATTGTTTAAATATCAAGGAGTTGCCATAATGCTTATTCAGAATTTTTGTTTTTTAAACCAGAATCCAGTGACCTTTGAGAATGTTTGAGAAACTATAGAAGATAGTTAAAACACGCTTGAAACAAGGAGAATAAAAAGAACAATATGGAAGTTGGAACAGGTAAGAGGAATGAGAATTATGAGATGGTTATATCAAGAGACAAAAGGAAGAATAAAAATGTCCTTACATACTTCATGAAACATGTGGTACAGGACTGGTCATTTTGAAGATGAAAGAAAAAAAGAGGAAAATTATTTAACCAATATATACTGGTTTTGGTAAGAGCAATTGAACAGATGACAGGGGAATTTAATAGAGAAAAGGCAGGAGAGAGGCATAGGTAAATGTATAGAAAGAGAATGAAAAGAGTATCTTAATAGTGAAGGGAAGAGGAGACTACAAAAAAAAAAGGAAATAAGAAAAATATTGAAGGACATATGTACAGAACAAAATGAAGAGTGCATCCAAATAGTCAAAATGTGTGACTCCAAAAAGGTTTGACTTGAAATAGTGCCATCCTGATTAACTTATGTATTTTAAAATTATTATGCATTATAAAATTATCCTTTGAAAATGCACTTAAAGTAAAATTTAAAAGTCTATAAACCTTTAATCCTTTAATTTTTCAAAATGAAAATTTTAATCAATTTTCTTGCTATAATAATTTATTATTCATTTAGAATTATTATTCTTTGGGCTCAATTTTTGGAGGGAATATTTTAAATCATCAATTGCTTTAAATATATTAGAGTGAGTTATTTGCTCAAGTTATTTTAAAAAATACATAGGCTCTAAACAAAAATAAATTAATTGTAAAGTTGAGGAAATGTCGATCTATTTAAAGCTGATATGACAGTTGTTGAACATTGCGAAGTATCATCTTGACATGAACTGAATGAGGTAGATTAGTGACTGACACTAGCAATGTCAGAATTTACATTACAGCACACATAAACTCCATGGAAATATACTATTAGCACCCACAGTAAGCAGTGATGAGTAATGAGATAAAAATTGACAACGTCAATAGTCATAAGCCCTCACAGTCAAGAATAATGAACTACATGTGTGTACGTACAGGTGTATATTCATAGATATGTACATAATGAAACATACCTTTAATGATTTCCATAAAAATTAAATTTTGTGTGACAATAAATGCTCTGCGAATATGTAGGTGATGAAATTAATTTTACTGTAGATTAAGTGTAGATGATATTTCCTACAAAAGACAATGATAAGGATGGTGTTATAATAATCCTTTAGAGGTGGAGTGATCGCAATACATGCTTTTCATTCTCTACATGATAAAAGGACCCCAAATACCTAGTTTCATTTTTTAAAAATTTCCTCTTTAACTTATACTATGCTAATTAAGTTAACCTTTTGCATACTTATCTAGAAATGCTATGAGTATAACCTAAAAAATGCTTTTCTTTTTATTAAAGCTATCAAGTATGTTAAAATTTCTTTTTTATACCTTAAAAAAGATAACATACTTTCCTCAGAATTTTCTTGGGGAATTAGAACTTCATGAAAAAAAAAAATGCACTGTGTATCTCTTAGTTACTGTTTAGTTAGTAATTACTAAGCATGCAAAATATCTCCAGAATGATTTTAGTGCAGGTTAACAATGCTTTGAAGATCAGTGTCATAAGTAAAATTTAACACATTGTCATAGTGTATCTACAGACTGTCTTTAATTCATAGATTATTTTTTTAATTCAGGACTAATCTTATAGTCTTTTCTGTTTTCTTCCTGGTTTTTTTTTTTTTTTTTTTTTTTTTTTTTTTTTTTGGTAGGAAACCATAAGACAAATATTTTTGGCCTCTCTTTGTAGTTGCCAAGGCATATGAGATTGACAGCAGAGCTTCAACTCAGTTCTGTGGTGCAGTACCCCTGCAGCAGCAGGCCCAGAAAGCTGATACACTGCCAAAAAAGAAAGCAGGGGATATGGAGAAAGACATAGCTCACAAGTTCTATTCATAGGACACAGGCCAGCCACTGGCAATGACAATGGGGGACATATCCTGGGCAGAAATACTCTAACCACCAATAACCCTGAGTGGATCAAAATGAAAGATAACAAGGAAAGAAAGGGGATTCTATCCAGGAAACCCAAAGAGGCATTCAGCGTTTGGCAGCTAAGTAGATCACTAACTCCTTAAATAAAAATGATTGTGACAAGTTCTTTCTACTCCCTCTTTGGTGTGTTAGTGGGACTTCAGACTTTCAGAGAAAATACATACAATTTATAATATGCATGCAATACATACAATTCATAAATACCCACACAGAGATTTATCTTTCCATTATTTGCCCTTAAAAGAGGATTAAATTAATAATTATATAAAAATAAATCAAAGGTTTTCTATTTGAAAGCATTTTTTTAGTCATTGCTATATTCAGATATTATGGATACAAAACTTACATATGTATATTCTATTATATATTTATGCTGTGTTTATGATATATAAAAAATATCATATCTTGTACGTAAAAGATAAATTGTGCGAACAAAACTATAATTTTTGCAGTTACTCAATTGCTGACATATATATGTGTGAATACAGTGCATATATGTCAAAGTATACCATTATTCACTTGTCTACATTTGCTTTGTAGATTTCACTTTCAGTGAATCCACAGTCTAGTTCAGTTCTACAGTTGCAAGGGACTATTTTTAGCAAATTTGTGATTTTTGGTACAAAAGCCACATAAAAAGATAGACTATACAAAAGTAAGTATTTTAACATAGGGAAATTAAAAGCAAATGAGTCACTTTTACAATCTGAAAATGGAAAGAAAATATGAACATATATACATGTAAGATATTTCATAATTGAGAAAAACATTATTTAGAATGTGAAAAGTGGGGCATATTTTCTACTTATTTAGGTACATTTGAATAGCTCCTTTTGTTCCTCAAAAATACTCCCTGAATAATTTTTTTAAGTTTCATTTTAAATGCTGTTTTATAAAATATCTAATGCTGACATCATTCTCCACATTGGATCAATTATCTAGTCTGAATAAACTTTAATTGAGCCATTTAAAATATGTGCAGCTGTTGTGAACTGAAATAGGAAGATAGTTTATCTCATTAGTATTAATTTAAATGTTCATGGTTTTGCACATTTTCATATGCATAATGTATTTTTATAGTAATTTTGCAGTCACTTTTAAAAAATGAACAAACTATATAATATAGAGTTTGAAAAATACTTACAGATGCCAGTGTTTGTTTTCCGAATATGTCAAAACTATTGGAAAAATACTTGTTCCCATGCAACTTTCCAGCAGGGTTAGTAATAAATCATGACAACCCAAATTCTCTTTAATTCCTTTAATTTTGTGATTACTTACATTGTTAACTCGACATTTTTTAGAAATTCTTATTTTATCTTACATGATTTCAAATTTGCTTATTCTAAAGCATGAAGAATTCTCTAATGAATATTCATCAAACCCAATAATTGCATTTGCTTTTCTGTGTTCTAAAAGTTTAGAAAGAAATAGAGAAGAAAGGTAAACTTGTTACAAGTATTTTTAAAAGAATTTCTAAAAGGTATACTTCCATTGTAGAGTTGCTGCTGTTAGTTTGGTTTGGTTTATCTCTGAGACCAGATTTTTAGGTTTAAAAATATTGTTTAATTAATATTAATAAAAAGATTATGAGATAGATATCATTACCCTAAGTGCATGTATGAAGTCACGAATGGTGTGAATATACTTTGTATACAACCAGAGATATGTAAAAATGTGCTCTATAAGTATAATATGAAATTTAATACATTCTGCTGTCATTTCTAACAACCTAGAATAAAAATAAATTTGGAAAAAATAAAATAAAATGAGTAATTTTTGTTATTTGAAAGGAAAGGGTTTTAGCTTCTACTAGTACCTCTTTTTATGAATATTCTTACCCATCAAAAGTATAACTTCTTGGAACACTGACTCTAGCTGGCCAACTGCAAATGTGTTGATTTTCTTTTTAGCTATGTGTTCTAGTGCTTGATTGCTCATGGATTGCAGTCAGGCCTTAGTTTCTCTTATTTCTTTTAAGATAAAGTATAGAATCTGAATGCTAGCATTCCTGAGTTTTAGCAAATAGAAATGGTCTTGCTTTTAAACTGCATTTGGTTTTAAGAAGAATTTGGACATGTGAAGACACTCATAAGACCACATAGAAGTGTGTGTCATAAAATATACAAGTAAGAGCATGTGTGTGTGCATGCACACTCATGAAGACCTGATGTAGAGACTTCTAGGTCTTTTGTCCTGGAGATTTCAGCCACAGCAGAGTTTCCCTGGTTTTCATGTTTCTAAATATTTGTAACACACTAGCATGGCAAAAGCTATCACTTCCGCTTTTATTGGGTCTTCTCCAATTCCCAAACAGTGGTAAAATATGTGCGTATGCATTTGTATGTATGTGTGTCTTTTGTGTACTATACGTGTATTTTTAATATGTGCACATTTGTATATAGCATTTAAATCAATTCTAGTGGAGGGGAAAAAACAGAACAAAGTGAAATATATTGTAAATTATATATGTATGAAATTTTATAGTTTTTAACATACATATGAAAAAATAAATACATATAAGAGCATATCTACACATACACAAAACAGACTATTAAACATTCAGATCTTTTGAGGAAAAATACATATGATTCAAATATGTTAAGCAGACACTGTTTTTCGAATTGGCAGTATTTGGAGAGTTTTGTTTCCTTGTTCTGTTTTTCTACATCTAATTTTTTCAAACTTTGTTCTTTAGAGTCATTGACAAGGAAAATAATGAGCCAGTCACAATGTTAGGTATATTTTAGACATGATTGTATTTAATCTTAAAATACAAATTGGTGAGTTCAATAGTATTACCCCCATCTCACAGGATAGTTAAGAAATTGCCCAGGGTCACACAGCTACCAGTGGCAGATCCAGATAAATTAATGTATGAAAAATTATTATCAGAATTTTTAATGACCACACAATTGAGGATTACATAAGACAATTTAGAATGAAAATGCATAATATCATGCTTAAATGAATAATTTATTTGGAAATATATTCAGTAGATGCTATTCTTTATTTTAGCAAACTGAGTCAGATTTTCCTTACCTTTTCATAACAAAGTATTCCTAAGTAAGCATGATTTCTATTTCCATCAAAGTAAATACTAACAGACAAAGCAGAAATCCAGTTCAATAATTACATAGAAAAATCCAGTTCATTTTGTGGATTGAAATGAATTAACAACAAAAAATAAATTGCAATCTATTCAATGATTTTTAAAATGGCACAGCAAGCACTGTGAAACATAACAGAATTAAATTTAAAAATTCACTGTCCCTGTTAAAAATTCACTGTCTTTATTTTTCTGTTATGTACATAGTATGGTGTTCATACATAACACTGCATTGAAATTTAACATTAACATACATAAATAACTTAAAAGTTGTAAGAGCCCTAATTAAGGAGATAACTAAGATGGCGGCTAGCTGAGAGTCATAAAGGTGTTCAAGTATTTTCACCTGATAGTCATGCATTTATCTAAGAATCTTTTTATGCCCGTGAACACTGCGTGACGCACCTGTAAGCTCGAGCTGTTAGCACGTGTCCTTGCTAAGGCAAAAAGTATTTAAACGGGTGAGGGTTACTTAGAGGGGTGGTTGGAGTTGGAGTTGCAGAGGTTGTTGCCACCTGTAGCGATTGCCGCTTGCAGCAACGACGCCTCAGGAGAAAATTTGGAGGCAGAATGGAAATGAAAAAGATCTTTTATTCTTCTCTCTTCTAACTTCTCTCTCCGGCTCCAACAACCTCTCCAACTCCAACTCCAACCACCACTCTAACTCACCCTCACCTGGTTAAATACTTTTTGCCTTAACAAGGACACGTGCTAACAGCTCGAGCTTACAGGTGCGTCACACAGTGTTCACCGGCATAAAAAGATTCTTAGATAAATGCATGAATATCAGGTGAAAATACTTGAACACCTTTATGGCTCTTAGCTAGCCGCCATCTTAGCTATCTCCTTAATTAGGGCTCTTACAAAAAGTTATTTTGAAATTTAAGTCTAATGTGGTCAGCAAAGGCATATTTCTAAATTTTCCAAAAGCCTAATAGAAATACAGATTCATATTTTGTCATGCAACAAGAATTTCAAAAGTGAAATTTTTACTTTATTTTGGACAGTTTCTTTACAATTCACTGAAAGTTCATATCAAGTGCCTGCTTACAGTTACAGGTGGTGTGTGCCTGTAATTCCAGTGGCTCAGGAGGCTGAGGCAGGAGGATTGAGAGTTCAAGACTAGCCTCAGCAAATTAGCAAAACCCTAAGCAACTTACTGAGATCTTGTCTCAAAATAAAAAAAAAAAAGGGATGGAGATGTGGCTCAGAGTAGTTAAGTGCCCCTGGGTTCAATCCCCGGTACCAAAGAAATAAGTAAATAAATAGAAAGTTCATATCAAGTATCTACCTTTTAGTAGTTTAATTGTGCTGCAGGCATTAGAAAGCAAAATTATTAATTCCATTCAGTATCCTCTTCTTTACCTCAAAAAGAATAAATTACTTAGTGTCAAGAAATAAAATAATTTTAAGAATCTTCTACTAGCCTTTTCAAACTTCTGAAAGTTACATAATAACTGCATGTATGCTTAGTCTGTCCTTTGCCATTAAAAGTGTTTAAAATAATTTGATCCTATATAGAGGTTACAAAATAAGAGGAGGTTTAATTTTTTTCTAAAAGATGGGTGAAATATGGTAGTGGAAATAACATTATCCTGATCTCCATTATTAGAATAACAAAATATAATCCATATTTATGTGCTAATATTGGCTTAGTCATTTAAAAGTAACCCACACCATTAAAACTAAGGTGGATGGCTATAAGAAACCCATGGCCTTCTTTTGACTCATCTTTATTTTTCTGCATCCTCTGTGGAGGGTACCTCTATCAAGAAGCAGATGCACTTGACTAATAATGAAAAAGGAGATAGATTCCACTGACAATAAGAAATGAGTAGTCTTATTTTGGATTGTTAGGTGGATAAATTTACTCAGAATGTATATAACTTAATTGACTATTTTCTTGCTTAAAAATATGCTCACTGGCCATTATAAGAACTAAAACAATTGTGTTTTCTTCTTATATTACTCATGTGTTCCTGAGCATTTAATTATAGATACCATATGTAAATATGCATCTTAGCCACCACTCTTTCCTTCCCCATTTCCCCACAATCAGACCTACCATAATTAATCACCTGCTGTGTTTCATCCTTCTAGCAACTCTGTCAGATATTTCTGTTACCATTTTATACACATGGGAGTAAAAGGGGTGAGGTGTTGTGCATACCTCCTGGGTCTCCGGGGAAAACAGTCACAAATAGGCTTGAGTCAAGTCTGTGTGGCTCACTCCATGGACCACAGTGACACCTTCCATTTTTATGGTATGCTCCATTCTACTTGCACACAGGATCTCACTTTGTCTTATTAACAAGAAAGTGAAGATTATAAAAGGTAATATTTGCATGTCTAGGCATTAACACAGTGCCTGGAAGTCTATAGGCAGTCAATGAATGTTAACTCATTATTATAAGCACTGTAAGAATATGAGTTAATGTCTATCTACATCCATCCCAACACTACAGATGAGATAATTAAACTAATTCATGCTAAGATAAGAATGACTGTTAAACATCTTCCTTGCCCCCTGCCTTCCTATTAACTTGTCTGAAAAACTTCCAGAAGGATTTCTTTCAAAATAGAACTTAGCGACCCAATGATTACCAGATTAATAGCAAGTGAGATAACAAAGGAAAACGAATGCTTCAAGAAAATATTAGTTTAAATCATTTGAGGTGACTGACAATTAAAATAGTTGAATTGGCACTCTACAGTCACAAAGCCTATCTTTAATTGAAAAATTTAGATTAGAAAACAATGCGTAGGCATGCAGTGGTTGAACATATGTGTATTAATGCAGCTTTATATGGATACAAATAAAACACAAATCAGATCACAGGCTTAAAACAGAAGACATATGTAGCAAAATATGTTGTAGTGCTGATAAGTAGAGGGCAGGTGTTAATCTAATCCTTAAAATCAGGGCAAAAGGACATTTCTCTGATTCTGTTTTTAAATGTTTTTATTGCTTACATTTCCTGATATCATTATTATGTAAAGATTACAAAATCATTTTTGCCTTTAAATAGAACTTATTTTATTAACATTGTACACATTACAAATCACATATTTGTATTAGAAGTAATTTCACCAGTTTAAAATGAAAGTACAGTTGTCCCCGTTTTTGTTGATGCAGAATTTGTCATATAGCTTTGGACTTCCAGATGGAGGTGTCATTCTGAAAGTCATCCCTAGAGGATTAGATAATTAGTTCTACTGAAAACCTGTCTCTTCACTTTCTTGATACTAAACACATGTTTTGCTCATTTTAATGAATTCTGTACACTTCTAAACTAAACTGCTTCAATTAGAGGTGAATGTTGGGGTACTCAGGAAAAAAAAAAAACTCTAAAACATCTTCCAATAAGCACGTTTTTAACTTACTAGAATTCAGAGTTCAACTTTATATCTCAATAGCATTATGACAAGTAAAATAATAATAATAATGTCATGGCAGCATATTTGCTTTTGAGATTTTGTTGTTGTTGTTTTGTTTTGTACTGGGGATTGAACCCAGGGGTATTTGACCACTGAGCCACATACTGAGTCCTTTTAATTAATTAGTTTATTTTTTAAAATTTGGAGACAGGGTTTTGCTAAGTTGTTTAGGTCCTCGTTAAGTTCCTGAAGCTGGCTTTGAACTTATGATCCTTTTACCTCAGCCTCCAGAGTTGCTAGGATTACAGACATGTGCCATCATGCCCACTAAGGTTTTTGTTCAAATTTGTATTTATGGACTAACAATTTCATCTGGAAAAATACATGACATTGAAAACAATTGTGGATTTAAAATAGGCAAAGTAATGGATATTTTTGAATGCAGAAATTCTCAACCATGAGTGAGATCTAGGGTGAAATATTACTTTTTTCAAATACTCAGTCATAATGTATAGTTATGCATTATATGTATAGTATAATGTATAGTTGCTCTATTATAGAGCAACTCATAATAGCCCATATTTTATTGATGTTGAATTAAATGAGTAATATGCTTGTGAGAAAGAAAAAATCAGTGAAGTGTTAATAGAACAACTGCCAATAAATTCTGTCAAGTAATTGAGTATATTAGATAGTCGTTAAATATTTGTATGGATAGGTGAATGGTTGAATGGTTGATGGATGATGAAAGTATCAATTGATTGATAAAATATAATATGGTTGAAACTGCTGTTAAGTTTGACAACTGGATTTATATTACCTATATTACAGATATAGAAATATGATAGGACTACTTCAAAGGTGCTTATTTGTGTTTTTAAGATAGTTAACTTTTAGAGTAAGAACAGTGGTTGCAACTTGCAAACAATAACTTTGAGTGCTCTGGAAATGATACTGAGAAAATCTGATATTGCACCCATTTTTCAACTCTATGTTTCTTAGCCACTGATCAATATACAACCATGGTTTTAATGTTTTCAAGACTTGTAGGTATTGTGTTACAAGGAACTAATAATTACATTATTTTTTCTATACAGAGGCCAGGTTATGCATAGATATCTAAGTTGAACAATCCAGTAAACTCCATAAGGGAATCAGGCATTGGGATCTTTCCTTGAGAGAAAAAATAAGGGAAAAACTAAGTGAGCAAAAGAAAGGATAGCAGAAGACAGAGGGGAAAGGGGAAATTTGTATTTACTTTGATCTTTTTTGGTAAAGAAGCCTGCCCAGGTACAGAAGTTTGACACCTCAATGCAAGAGAAATCACTTCTGGAACATTCTGGGAGAGTTAAAACTAGGCTAGGATTTGCTAGAATATTGTTTTGTTCTCATCAATAATGCAACAGGCTTGGGTTTGAGATTGTAATATAGGCTATGGATCCAAAGAGCCATCTCACCCTGGTTGCCCTTCCAAATGCCTCTTATCTACTTCTGTTTTTTTTTTTTTTTTTTTCATTATTTAGAGAATACTACATTAGTTTCTGTAATCAAACCCGTGTAGATAAGACCTTACATATTTAATGTGGTGTGTTACCCTTGTACAAATGGAAAAAAATGTTTAACATTTCTAGACCGATATAGCTGTTAATTCCTGTACAATGCCAACTCAACATGGTAAAATTGGTGCATTTTTTTCCAAAATTGACAACACAGCTAAAATTTCCAAAAATTCAAATTATAAATATTATATATATATATGTATATATATGTGTATATATATACATATATATATATATATAAAGAGAGAGAGAGAGAGAGAGGTCGGAGGGGGGATCAACAAAGGCTGTATGTTATACATCAATCCCAGCAACAGCTTTTCCAGTTCTGCAGTCATCTGAACAAAATTGTAGATACTTATGAAATTTTCTATCAGAATTTTTTCCTCTTTCCTTTCTTCCCTCCCTTGTTTTTCCTCCCTCTCTCTCTCTTCCCCCTCCCCTTCCTCCCTCCCTTCATTTCTTTCTCTTTCCTCCATTCCTT